>PVIU01001004.1:0-245524 GCA_004026605.1 Ondatra zibethicus | reverse complement strand
GGGCTGTGGTGAGTGATCCCGGGCTGTGGTGGGTGATCCCGGGCTGTGATGAGTGATCCAGGGCTGTGGTGGGTGATCCAGGGCTGTGATGAGTGGTCCAGGGCTGTGGTGGGTGATCCCAGGCTGTGATGAGTGGTCCAGGGCTGTGGTGAGTGATCCCGGGCTGTGGTGGGTAATCCCGGGCTGTGATGGGGAGCCAAGGCTGTGATTGGGGAGCCAGGGCTGTGGTGGAGAGGGACAGGGTTGGAGATAAATGTTCAACAAATATAAGGTTTACGTGAGAGCCTGGAGGGAGAGAGTCCACACAGGAATTACTTGATTTTGTTGGTTTATCTCATTTTCTGAGCAGGTCTCCCTGCAGGTCCCTCTGTGGCAGACACTGAAACACCCTTAGCTCTCCAGCTCCTCACTTTCATTTTTAAAAATGAAATAATTGATGATGTTATGTTATATACTTTTTTTAAAAAAAGACTCATTTATTTTTGTTTTATATATATGGGTAGGGTTTTTGTTTGTTTTATTAGACAGGGTTTCTCTGTATAACAGCCTTAGCTGTCCTGGAATTCACTCTGTAGACCAGGCTAGCCTCGAACTCACAGAAATCCACCTGCTTCTGCCTCCAAAGTGCTGGGATTAAAGACGTGCGCCACCACCACGCAGCGGGACTCATGCTGTTCTATCCTTGCCTGTGGAGCTACTCACAGATAATGGTTGCTGGGGGGTGGGGTGCTGGCATTTTCATCAGTGGTGTAGCCCATGTTCTGGCAAATAATCCTCCGGTCCATGCTTCTGTAAGCCACCCTAATTAAACTCAATTAGTGACCAAAAACTAAAAATGAAGTGTAGAAGTGTCACTGGTTGGGAATGGCCTGTAGGAGTAGAGGGAACGGACCAGAGGGCAATGGGGGTGGATGTGATCAGAACATACCGCACGTGAGAATGACATTTTTCTACAATTTTAAATTGAATTGAAGAGGCCCACTAGTTTTGGGGACAACTTCCCCCACCTTAAACAACGTGCAGGCAAGGTCTGGGAAGTTCTGCACTGGATCTGGACATGTCTATGGTGAACAGTACTGACTTGTCCTAGGGAAAGGGGATCTGGGGCCAGAGATCTGCCTATGCCCCTACCTCCTGACACACACACACACCCATTGATGAAATCAAAGCATTTTCCAAGTGTCCTTCCTGACAACCTGAGAAGGTGCACAAAGGAGCTGGAATCTGAGCAACACCCAGACCATGCTAGCTGTTAGTGGGAAGGCCATGTGGGGCTATAAAAACCAGTGTGTACACCTGGACACACATTAGACCTTAGAGGGCAGCAAGGGTCTGTGTTACTGATTATAATCCCAGGGAAAGGCCTGGAACAAAGCATATATAAGGGTGAGGGGCATTGGGGTACACTGTCTGAATGAATCTATAAGAAAAGCACCCCCACCTCACACTCAGCAGGAACTTCACAGTTTGTAAAAATCTATCCACTCAAACGGTCTCATCTGTTGTGCCCACTTGTGTTAGGCTCACCATTAACCAGGCTGTCTCTGTCCCTTTGCCCCTGTTGGAGCTGAAAAGGACTCAACACTGTGTGTCCACTATTTGTCCTTGTGAATTTAGTCATCATCACTGTCCCTAATGAGAGGGCTGAGGCCTGAGGTCTCACAAGCCATATGGAGTGTAGCCTCGACACAGAGAGAATATTTGTGTGGCTGACCTCCGAACCAGATTTCACGCTGAGGGCAGGGGAGCTAGATGTTCCTAGAAAGTGCCAGAGGTCGGTTGGCTAGCGTCACAGCCAGAGCCCTGGTACAGTTAAAGGCCTCAGTGGACTCTCAAGCCTGCAGAACCAAAGGGCCCATTTGGACCTTCGTCCTCTGGTTTCCAACCAAGGTTGGGGAATCCCTGTTCCCACTATTCACTCTGACACCAGTTGAAGACCTCTGAGCGTGGGGAATCTACTCAGATTACACAGAAATTTTTTTGAGATAGCCCTCCTGTAAAATTGTTATGCAGAGGCATGCCATTTGGTTTTTACTTCCACACCCCTCTGCCTTCTAAGCAGCAGATGGGATCGGGGCCAGAGACCAGCTCCAGGAGGGTTAAAGTCCAGTGGTGTTTGGTGTCTCACCTCTACCCCAAGAAGTCTGGCTTGGAAACTTGACTTTTCCATTTCTTTTTAAAAGTTCATATTTACCTTTACAGATTCTGCTGGTCGCCTACACTGCTCTCCCGTTTTAGCCCCCATTTTACATTTCCCAAGAGCAGGGCATATTTTTAGCTGCTGTGGTCTGCTCCCCTCCGCACGGAAGGATATTATATTGCAGTTGGACATTTAGAGTAAGTGTGTCTCAAGGAAAACCCTGGCAGGTTCTTTTTGTTATGAAAAAAATGCACATTCCACATAGACACTCTTCCCAAAGGACTAAGCTCAAAGGATCTTTTAAGGTAGTATGATAGCTCATGCCTTTAATTCCAGCGCTCAGGAGGCAGAGACAAATGGATCTCTTTGGATATGAGACCAGCCTGGTCTACATAGTAAGTTTCAGGAGGGCTAGAGCTGTATACTAAGACTCTATCTCAAAAAGAAAAAATAGAATAGAGTTGAACCAAAGGCTTGGTCATGAATCTTAGGGTATAACCCTGTTGCTAGGTGCTGGTGAGATGGTTCGGGGTTAAGAACATACATTGCTCTTGCAGTGGACCTGAGTTCAACTGGACCACGTTGGGTAGCTCATACTTTTGTTACTCCAGTGCTAGGGGCATCCAACACCTCTGTGAGCATTCATGAGCATGTACCTACCTACCTATCTACACATACACATTTGGGGGATGCCTAGGAGTGGGTGAGGTTGAGGGGGTGAGTCTGGGCATTGTATCATTAGATAATGAGAAACCCCTTGAGGCTCATGGGCTCAGACCAAACATGAGACCCTATAAGCTTCTACTGGATACAATAACTGCAAATATTAGCATAAGTTAAGTTGGAATACAAGAAAACAGGAGTTCAAAAGAATAGGGTTTGTTTGATTGTTTCTTTTGTTTTGTTTTTTGAGGCAGGGTTTCTCTGTGTAATAGCCCTTGCCGTCCTGGAACTCACTCTGTAGACCAGGCTGGCCTCGAACTCAGAGATTCCAGCCTCTGCCTCAAACTCAGAGATCCTCCAGCCTCTGCCTCCTTCATGCGAAGATTAAAGGCAAGCACCACCTTGCCCACATAGACAAACAACTGTGTCACTTTGGAAACATCTTTGCTGTCTTTGTAAACAATCTAATGAATGAAAAGAGTCCAAAATACGACACAGTGGTAAAGAACTTCTAATATACATGGGGGCTGGGGTGTGGCTTTTGCCCTGACATCATCTATGCCATGGATTCAATTCCCAATACTGAAAAACAAAACAGAAAACAATAAAATCAAAACAGAAACCCAGAGAGGGTTGGCACACCATAAGGCAGGGCTCTGAGTCCTGTGGGTTCTTGGAACTCTCTGTGGACTCTGAGACAGCAGCCGTCTGGGCTAGGCCCTAGGGATGCTGCCCGATGTGGCCAGGAAAGCTGCACTGTTGGACATTCTCCAGATGATACGGCTGAAACCAAAACCCTCTGCCAGTTTCGGGTGTTTCCACTTTGCCCCATTCAGATCTGCACATCACACATCTGGGTTTGCATCCCAGCTCTACCAGGGGATTCTGTAAGCCACCTGTGCCTCTGCCTCCATTAGACAGAGGAGGGGGTCTCTCTGGTCCCTGCCAGGAGGGCGCTTAGATAAAGTTAACTGGTCTCGCTTTGGCCTGTGGGGAGTGTCAGATAACCATTAGCCAAGGCAACTACAACCACTTGAAAGGGCATAAGAGGACAAGAGGAATGTTGCGTGGAAAAGAACCAGAAGAGCGGTGCCCTGGCTGGTCTTTTTGAGGGGTGAGAAGTTCACAACCAAGGGTGGGGATGGGAAACAGGAGGCTGGAAAGCTGGATAAAGGCAATATTATTTGGGGGGTATAGACCCTTTTCACAGAACAGATGAAAGCCTTTAAAAATGCACTTATATACACACATGCACACACACACAATTTTTTTTGTCTACAAATTAAGAGACTCACAGCCTGCTCCCCACATGTCCACCTGTAACCTGTAAAAGCCCATGTTAAATACATGATTTTTTTTTTGGTTTGGTCTGTCAATTTTTTGTTTATTTGTTTTGTTTTTGAGACAGGGTCTCACTATGTAGCCCTAGCTGTCCTGGAACTTACTAGGTAGACAAAGCTGGCCTTGGGTTCACAGAGCTCCGCCTGCCTCTGCCAAGTGCTGGAATTAAAGACTTGTACCACCACAACTGGCAAATATCTGTGTTACTAGCCATGCTGCTATTTTGGAAACACTGATTAACACATTAAATTGCTCTGCTCAGTAATTTCACTTTTCAAAATTGTCCTACACATGACATGCGTGAACAAAATGAAGAATAGACACAGTTGCTTATTGCATCTTGGTTAGACACAGAAAAGATAGGAACTGACCCAAATGCTCATCTAGAGGATGCCAATTAAATCAGCTATGCCTGCCAGGGTGGGGCCCTCTGCGGCCTTCAGACAGAAGTGTTGACTTCAGAAATAGAGCAAGACCTAGCAGACAGCAGTATGCCCAGCAGGCTCGGACTTACGTGCAACAAGAAGAAAAAGAACAGAGTATTTCTGGACAGAGACTCTGTCTCAACTTCAGGGAGAACTGGTTGGCTTGAGGACAGACTTCTCACCCTCTCACCACAACCAGCAGGGGACAGAGTCCTCACTGTGGGAATGTGGCCATGTCTAAAATGATCCAGAACATTTTATTATGTATTATTTAACATTTATAAAAAGTTAAAAGAACAAGAAGAGAGTAACTAGGTTGCACGAGGGAGGGTCCTAAGGCATCCCGGATGAGACCTGCCTTCCCAGGCAATGTAGTGGGAGTGAGTGGTGTTGACAAGGGCCAGTCTCCTTAGGGTTCAGAGAAAGGCTGTACCTGAGTGATGAGGGCCCCAGGGGGTGGCAGGGATATGCAGGTGTCAGATCTGCACAGGGTGGGGCTCCAAGTCAGGGTGGCTTCAGTGTGGGGCAGAAGAAGAGCTGAGAATGGGAGGCCCGCAGAAGGCAAAGACGCTGGTGGCAGGTTTCTCTGCATAGCTGGGTGGTATTTCAGCAGGGCAGGTCTCCCTCCATGCCAATACCACATTCCTCTCTTTCCTACCTGTCTTAGTTTTCATGACAGATCCCTGCCTTACTTGGTTCTTAGGTGACAACAGGGGACCATGAATTCCCATGAACTGAGAGGAAAAAGCCAAATCAAATGTTGGGCGAGGCTCCCATAACTACTGACAGCTTGGGAGGAGTGGCTCCCACAAAGGACTCATGCAGGAGTGGTCCACAGTGGGAACCCCAACTCCCTGAAGGCTCCCTGTGGCACTGTGATGCCTCAGGATGAAGAAAACTCTTGTCCCTTGAGTGAGGCTTTGCACACTTGTACACTTTATGCAACCATTGCCGCAGTCCGGCTCCTGATCACAAAGCTCTCACCTCCTGCTTCCTCCTTGGCCCGCTCCAGCAGCTCCCACTCTCTCTTCTCCATGCACCTGACTACTGCAGGCCCCTTAAACAGAAGAAGTCATGCAGAAATTCTCTTCTGTGACTGGCTGATTTCACTTAGCACATTTCTTTCAGGCTTCGTGTTTAGCATGCACCAGCATTTCCTTTTGCTTTAAGGCAGAGTAATGCTCCATTGAATAAAATAGTTCTTGCCTACAGTTTGAAGCTTACTATTTCTTGGCTTTACTACATGCAAACATGACAAGCATCTGGTAGAAACTTTCAGTTTTGCAGTGACAGAACTCCCCAGCCTATCGCTCTCTGATAAGATGGCTCCTCTGTCTTCTTCTCAGGCAGCAAGCAAGCCAAGGCTTCCGGACAGCCAGGAGCTTACGGATGGAAACCAGGGACCCTCGACTGTGGACCCGTGCTGTTAAGTTAGAATGTGCTGAAGGTGGCGTGTACTTCACGCATTTTCAGTCTAAGACAGTTTGAGCTTGCATGGTACTCATCAGTGCAAAACTCCCTTGTGAGCCAAGAGGCATCGGATTGCTCTTTGCTTATCTTCTCATCCGTATGGGTTGCTTCTACCTCTTGGCTATTGGGAGTAATACTGCTACACACAAGGGTGTGCCAATATTCCTTCACTGGAAGAATGATATGCCATTGACCCTGGGCTGTGTCTCTCATCAAAAGACCTGGAGAGTGGCGATCCATCAAACAGGCATTCTTGTTGCTGTGGACATTACTTGAGGGTTTGTGACAGCTAATCAAAATGCCTCAACTCTAGGGAGATTTTAATGAAAGAAAACAGGAAGAATTGCCGTGGAACAATGAGATTTTAAGCTGACTAAAAAACAGGTGAACAGTAAAGGAATTTTTCATCATGTCTTCTTCCTTCCATGGCACAGTTTTTTATAAACATGGCTCTTCCATTGCTGGAGCAGGAGCCCAGGGCTTTGTGCATGCCAGGCCACACTCCATTACTGAGCTATGTACCCAGCCCATCCCCCATTAAAAAAAGATTTACTTTATTTTTAATTGCATGCATGTGTTGGGGGCATAATGTACACGTGTGAGTTCAGTACCTGATGACTCCAAAAGACGATAACTGCCCTGGGGCTGGAGCTACAGCAGTTGTGAGCTCCCCAGTGTGTGTCCTGGGGAAAGAATGTCGGTCCTCTGCAAGAGCAACCCAGGCTTTCACACAGCGACTGCCAAGCCTGGCACCTAGTCAGGGAGGAGCATCACTAGCAATGCCAGACTCCCCACCTTTAAACAGCACCCTCTCCTCTGGAGTTTTCCTTCCTTCCTTCCTTCCTTGCTTTTTTTTTTTTTAATTTGGGGTTTTTTGATACAGGAGTTCTCTTTGTAGCCCTGGCTGTCCTGGAACTTGCTCTGTAGAACAAGCTCACCTCAGACTCAGAGATCTGCCTGCCTCTGCCCCCGGAGTGCTGGGATTAAAGGCGTGAGCCACCACATCCAGCTCCACTGGAGCTTTCAAATGTGGACCCTTTGAAGGTTATGACTTCATGTTTGTGGTTCGTTTTCCAGCATGAAGAAATCAAAGAGACCAGATTGGAAAGTATGGGAGTGCAATGTCCAAGGAAAGGGAAAATACTGTTTCCTTACTGTTTCCTGAGTCTTTTGTTTCAACACACACACATACACACACCAGTTGCCATGGAGTCTCTTTCTGTGAAACGCAGTCAGTTGTAGAAGACCATCCTCTGGCGCATCTCCCTGACTCTCAGCCAAGGGCTTTTGCTGTATCCTGTCCTAGCAGGCCTACCCTGGATGGCTCTCCCACACAGCAAGAACCTTGTGGGTAAGGACCTCGAGGCCAGGGGCTTGAGAGTGGAGGGGTTGGGGTTGATGGGAGCAAATGCTGGGACCTGGGTGACAAAGGTAAGCCACCCACAGGGTGGTAAAGAGAGCCCCAGTTGAGAGAAAGCCAGAGCCACGGGAGGGGCCCTGGAGGGTGTCCTTTCTACAGGTATCATGGAATGCGACGGGAAGCAAAGACAAAGGAAACACAGCCAAGATGTAAACGTGGAGAGTGACAACCTGTGGCAGGGAAGAGTCTTCTGGGAGCATGTCTGAAGCCCCATCAGTGCATAGGAAGCTGGGATTTTATTCAGGGGACTCACGTGTCTTCATGTGGGGTAGGTCCATTTCCGAGCATGCTCAATTTAAGGTCATAAATGAAAAAGGAAAGAGTAGACACATTATGGTCAGGGGTGGTGTTTAGCTCCAAATCTCAGAGCACGTAGCAAAGATTAAAGTGATGGACAGGAATCTCTCTGAGCATGCTCAGTTAACACCAGAAAGTTTTAGCTAAAAAATAAACAATACTTGGAAGGTGTTTTAACAGAGGCGCCTGACTTGCTTAGTCACTAACACAAGGACTGCACTCAAAGCAGACTCCCACGGACCGGCCCCTGGTGGAGGGAGAGGCCCACAGGTAGCACTGGCTTTATTACCAGAGGAGCTGGGTGTTTCTGGGCAGGCCTTGCTCACCGCAGGCCTCTGTGGATAGCTCTAAGACATTTGCTCCCAAGAGGTACTGTGTATATAGCCTAACGCACCGGCTAGGCAGCTTTCTGAAGCTTGTGGTCAGACAGCCATATTTCCTTTGTCTCAGGAGGAAGCAGTTCTAAGAGGCCAAGGAACTTCCCCAAGGACCTCCGTCAGGACCCCAGAACAGCAATCATTGTACGGCACTTCCATGCCCAATAAATACGCACAGGACTCTTGCAAATTCTGAGTCATTCTGCCCTGACTCATAGCAAGAATATTTTTCTCTTTGTGGCTTTAAGGTTAGCAGGAAATTGCTTCCCCAACCTGCCCAGTCCGTCTGTGAGGCCATTTCTTCTTCTGGCCTCTCCAGATAGTGTGGATGGGAGCCCCCATGGGCCTCTGCTCCTGACAGAATAGTCACATAAGGGCACGGTAAGTGCTCTGCAGACCTGGCTGCCAGCCCAGGAAACCTGGAGCAAACTGGCCTACACTTCCTCCCTGCTCTGGGAGTTTCCTGCTCCAGGGCCACACCCTCTCATTCAGACCCAGACTGACCCTAGTTTTATTGATCAAACTGCACAGATTTACAATGTAACATAAAATAGAATGATAAAAACATTCTTATCTACCCAAAGGCTAAAGGCACTTTCTTTCGTAATTATTCAAAATAAATTAAAAATAAGATACTGGATGTTAAAAGAGGGCTGTGTTTTTGCTTTTCTTCTCTATGTGTAGAATTTAAGAAGTTAAACTTGCCCCTTATTTAGGACTTTGCCACCCCCAGGCTCCACACTTACGCTGGCTCCTTCTTGCTCTTTGGCCCAGGCTCTAGGACTAATTTCACGTCTCTTTATAAGTTCTTAGGAAACCCTGGGCTGTGCTCTAGACACCCACCGTCTCCGGGAACCCCAACATCCTTTGTGACAGTTACTCCTTTCTTTCACTCCATCAGATACTGGGTCCCCAAGCACTCCCACGACGCAACCCACCCCCCAAGACCACCTCAGCTCAGCTGTGACCAGACCTTAGAAGGCAGGGACCAGACTGATGTCACCTCTCCAGAAAGCCACCCTATCAGGTCCGAGCAAACCTCTTTTACTGCTACCCCTACTTGGTCTCTCTCCTCTGCTTGCTATCAGGACCCTGAGTTTCTGAGGCAGGACTGGGCCCTGAGGCCTTCATGTCCCCAGCATCAGGCTCAAAGTCCAGAGCCAAGCAGTCCAAGCAGAGATGGCCACCTTGAGAAAGATAGGTCTCCAGGCACGCTAGCTAGGCAATACTGCCTGATACCTTCTGGGCCTGCCACTGTGGCCCAGCTGTGACCTGGCGCGTCTTCCAGGAGCCTCGGTCAATTGATGGAGATAGATGCTTATTTATTTCATTGTTGCCACTTTCTGCTCTGCTCCTTCCCAGATCCTTGATATTCTTTAGGGAATAGTTTGGGATTCTGTTTGGCTTTTCCTTCCCCACCTACTTCTTCCTTGGCCATGCCCCACATCCTTCCCCATCCTAGGCTGACCCAAAGCCCTGGCATCAATTGTGCTATTAAAAATGATGGCATTTAAATAATTTGCTTGGGAAGAGAGGGCATCTAGACAGGCAGGGCTCAAGGGCTATAAATCCTGCAGAGGCAGAATCAAAAGGGAAAGCTTAGAAAACCCACCCACGGCAGGAATTTAGACGGGCATGTCTAAAATAGATCAGAGCACTCTAGGCCAGTGGTTCTCAATCTTCTTAATGCTGTGGCCCTTTAATACAGTTCTTCATGTTGTGGTGACCCCAACCATAAATTATTTTTGTTGTTACTTCACAACTGTAGTTTTGCTATTGTCATGAATCGCAGTATAAATGTCTGCTGTTTTTGATGGTCTTAGACAACCCCTACGTTTCTCCCACAGGTTAAGAACCACTGCTCTAGACTCTAGAGTTTAGAGCCTATGACCTCAGGATGGAAAGACCCTGAGGCTCCACTCTGGGGGTCTACCTGGTATTTTGTAGGTGTAGCTGTGGCCAGGCAGTGGGAATCGGAACTCCAGATGGAGAAGGCCCAAGGGGATGCAGTTGCAAGGGTGGCTGGCAGGGATGGAGGATGAAAAGGAAGACTAGCAGAGACCAGAGTGTAGCTAGGGGCAAAGGCCAAAGATCTCAGACTCCTTGATCTGGCCTGCTTCCTCCTTTCACAAATCTGGACAACTCTCTAGAAACTCTCCTGACTCTCCTAGCTCTACCGTAACTGGGGGAAAAGTCATGTGATGGAGTGAACTGAGTGCCCAGGTTAGTTCTTTTTAGTTTCTTTGTATAGCCTTGGCTGTCCTGGAACTCACTCTGTAGAACACAGGCTGGCCTCAAACTCTTGGAGATCTGCCTGCCTCTGTTTCCTGAGTGCTGGGATTAAATTAGGCATGTGCCACCACTGTCCAGCTAAGGTTGTTCACAAGCAGTACTTTCAAAGAGAAAATCTAGATTCTCCAGGCCCCAGATTATTTCCTTCAAGATGGATATTTGCATTAAATACTTCTAACCTGCTAGTCTTCCCAAACTGTCCGCAGCCATCTGACTTGCCACAATTTAGAGAAAGTTGCCAGTGTTTTAGTTGGATCGTGTGGCCTGGAAGTATCCAAAAGGTAGGGAAGGTGGAGGGATGCAAAAATGGAACAGGTTGCTTCCCAGTGTGCCTCTGCTTGGTCCCTGCTCCTTCATCTTCCTTGGGGCACAGACTTCCTGTGGCATTCTTGCCAGGTTCTGGTGGGGGAGTTGGAGGGAGACTGATGAGTGGGCTCTTTCTGTGGCTTTTTCCAGTCTTTCCCTTTCTTTCCAGCAGCAGCTGGCTTCACCCCTAGGATCCTGTGGGCCCTGCCTGGTTGCACACTATTTCATGGGAGAGCCCCTCCGGGTAGCGATCTGAACCTCACAAGCCAAGGGCTCCTTTCAGGTTTAAAGCACCTGCTGCTGTTTCCCTTTTGTTCACCTAATCTGGAGGGGGGCAGTGGCTTCTTCCTGGATTGCTTTCTTAACCGTGGGGTGCTCTTGGTGTGTGTGTGTGTGTGTGTGTGTGTGTGTGTGTGTGTGTGTGTGTGTGTGATGTATGCATGCATGTTTGTATGTGTGGTGTGTGTGTATGTACACACATGCTCTTGAGTGTGCCCATTGGGAAGCGAGATGTTTCGCACTGGGACATCTTCCTCAATGGTTTCTTTACTTTTTTTCGGGTAGTCTCTCCCTGGTCCTGTAGCCCGCTGCTCTGGTTATACTAGCTGGCCAGTGAGCCCCCAGATCTGCCCCTCAGTGCAGGGGTTATAGGTGCTGCTCCCCTCAGCTTTTGCCTGAGTGCTGAGGATCTGATGGATCTGAACTTGGGCCTTCATGCTTTCCCAATGACCACTTTGCCCCAGGTTCCCTTTGTGTTTTTAGCCACTGTAGAATAGAACCCGGACCTCAAGCTGAGGTCACAGGAGAAGTGACAAAGTCAGGCTGTGAGGAACAGGCTTCATTTTAGCTATTCACATGAACCAGGGCCATTGGAAGGGGAGTAGGGGACAACTAGGAACAAAACAAACAAACAAAAACCCCAACATCTAAGGAAAGCCTCTAATTCCTTCTTGCAGATCACTTGGTCACTTTCAATCCTGGCAGGGTTGGCTCTAGCTGGGCTCTTTACAGTTTCAAACAATCTCTTAAATGTTGCAAAATGGAGGTGGCGGGGGCGGGAGGGGGAGGCAAGCAGATTGGAGTCAAGGTGAAACCAGGAATTTGGGGTGACATATAACGGTGGGGTGGGGTAGGGTAGAATTAACTTTTGAGGCATCTCAGTGTTTCCTCCTGGCAAACGAGGAGCTGAGACGCACACAGGAAGGAGAAAATCCGGCATCAAACAGTGGGCTCAGGCCTCCTCCCCTTTTAACTAGTTGGATTTCTAAGATTTTTCTCACCCACTGCTTTTTAATTAGGCAAAAATCTAATTAAAGAGTCAACTAATGAGAAGGGTAAAGTTCAGGTGACCTCCTCAGACTCTGCTTCATAAAGCATTCCCCAGGGACAGCTACTGGGGCCAGCTCTCAGCTTCCACCTTTCAGCTTTGCCAAATAGCTCGGGAGTCAACTGATACCACCCAGGCCTTGATATGATGGGTCCTCTGCTCCCAAAGACACTGGCTCTGCAAAGAGAGGCAGGGCTGGTTGCCGCGCCCACCCCAGGCTCAGCCCCAGTGCCGGCAGAATCCAGTGCCCACACTCTGCATGGCATGGGAAAATAAGTGGAGGTCTGTTCTCATCTTAAAACCTACAGAGTTCCTTGCCCTCTGAGATTGTTTTTTTTTTTCCTTTTCTTTTGTATTTTTTGGTTTTTTTGGAGACAGGGTTTCTTTGTATAGCCTTAACTGTCCTAGAACTCACTCTGTAGACCAGGCTGGCCTCAAACTCATGGAGATCTGCCTGCCTCTCCCTCCTGAGTGCTGGGATTAAAGGCGTTTACCACGACTGCCCAACTAAGGTTGTTTTCAAGCAGTACTTTCAAATAGGAAATCTAGATTCTCCACTATACTGAGCAAAACCTCAGCTATGTCAAAAGTTTCAGGCCATGCTAGTGAGGAAGTGAAAATGCAAAACAAACAACAAAACATTTTCCAGCTCTTTCCAAGCCGGCACTCCGTAAGGGCGAGCCGTGTTCCGCTCGAGCGCCAAGATTGTCAGCCCAATGGCGAGCCGCCGGACGAGTTCGAGTCTGGCCTCTCTCAGGCGCTGCTCGAGCTGGAGATGAACTCCGAGCTCAGGGCGCAGCTGAGGGAGCTCAACATCACCGTGGCCAAGGAAATGGAAATTGGTGGTGGCCGGAAAGCCGTCATAATTTTTGTACCAGTTCCTCAGCTGAAATCCTTCCAGAAAATCCAGGTCCGGCTGGTTCATGAATTGGAGAAAAAGTTTAGTGGGAAGCATGTAGTCTTCACTGCTCAAAGGAGAATTCTGCCCAAGCCAACTCGGAAAAGCTGTACGGAAAAATAAGCAAAAGCGCCCCGGAAGCTGCACTCTGACTGCAGTGCGTGATGCCATCCTTGAGGACTTGGTCTTCCCAAGTGAAATTGTGGGTAAGAGGATCCGTGTGAAACCGGAGGGCAGCCAGCTTATAAAGGTTTATTTAGACAAAGCACAGCAGAACAACGTGGAACACAGGGTCGAAACTTTTTCTGGTGTGTATGAGAAGCTCACGGGCAAGGATGCTAATTTTGAATCCCCAGAGTTTCAGTTGTAAAGAAAATGACTGAATAAAGTGTCATTCATGTTAAGTTGGGAGCGTAACACCAGCCCCTGGCATCCATCTCAGCCCCCTTGCCTGGGAGTTGCATTGGTGGACGCCAAATACCAGCATGCCGGTTCCTGACCCCGCCCACAGGGTATTTAAAAGGACTCCTCCGAGGAGGAACACGTGGTTCCGGTTTGCTTGTTTGCTTGTGTTCCCCACTTTCCTGTCTCCCTGCCATGCTCTTGGCCACCTGAGAGCATCTGTATTTAATAAAATGATAGGCATTTTAATTTGGTTTGATTTGACCTAATTGGATTTCTTTAGGCCAGTGGAGCCGCCCGTCTTAGAATTTTTTCCCTAATAATTCATAGTAAACCAAACCAAAACAAACAAACAAACAACAACAACAAAAAAGAACAAAAAAAAGCATTTTCCAGTCACTGTGGAAAACAATTTGTTGGTCTCTTAATAGTAACAAGCAGACACCCACTCTTCTAACTAGCAAGCTACAAGTGGGCCTTTAGAAGTGAAAAATGTACTCCAACAAAAGCCTGAACGTGAATATTTATTAAAATGAAATATTAAATAAAAGAATAAAATTAAATAAAAACTATTTACAATACATACAGGCAGTAAATACACCAACAATGTCTAGTTCATTTGCGTTTGACAAATTCAGAGAAAATGCTCCATATCTGTCCTATCTTGGTGAGTCCAAACTTTTGTACCTAATTTACTTTCTATCATAACTTGCTTTCTGCATCTAGTAAATAAGGAAAACTATAATTATCTGGTCTTCAGCTCCCTCAGAGACCCAAGAAGGAAAAAACAACAAAAGCCAACAGCAGCTCTATTTGAAACTGCCAAGAACTGGAACATTCAACAAAGGTGGATTAGATTACGGGAATTCCTTGTCATGGAATACTACTCAGCAATGAGAAGGGACAGACCGAATACAGACAACTCAGGTGGACATCGAGGACATTCTGTTTCACGGAACAAGTGAGTCTCAAAAGGTCATATACTGTTCAATTACATTTATTTATATAACTTGATACTGACTACAAACAATTTCTGGGAGTCCTTAAATTTCTGTGGATTTTACTGGTTCAACTTCAGTAAATTTCCTCTGGATGCCTTCTGAAAACATTGATACATTTTAACCCAAAGCCATAGCCTTTGCTATGACACACAAGATGTAAATCTACTCCAGCTGTTTTACAGGTACCTGCATGCTTCTGGAAAAAGAGTGTAAAGTCCAACCCACAGAGGGCCCTCCAGAAAAGCCAGCCCCATGTACCATCTTCAAGGACACCAACCAGGTGAAAACTGGCAGGTTGACTTTACCTACATGCCCACTCATAAAACCTCCATTATCCCCTAACTCTTATGGACGCTTTTACAGGGTGGATAGGGGCATTTCCCATCTCCAGAGAAACAGCAGACGGGGTGGCTCAGGTATTCCTGAGGAACCACCTATCATCCCTTGGTTTGACGTGCCTTCCCCCAAGCTCCTGGGACATCAGAGCTGGTACCACCCCTCCAGGCTCAGGAGGGCACCTGTCTAGCAACTGGGACCTGGTTTTCCAAGTTGTCCCAATGAAGGGCATATCTGCCTTCATGTTTTGTTCATTCACCCTAGTCTCTTTTGTACACCCAAGGCAAATCTCTTTTATTCTTTCTAACAGTCATCTCTCTCCCCATGGCTAGCCCTATTCATAGGCCCGTGTTAATAATCTATTTTTTTTTCTCCTAGAAACTTGCCTCCTCTGCTCCTTCAAGGAACATCCTGAGGTCTCCAGGATGGCAGCTAACTGAATGCTTCTGCATCCATACCTCCCACTGAGCATAAGCTCATGGACTCTTGACTCCTGACTCCCCCTCCCTACGTTGTCCTATGCACACACACAGGAAGTAGCCAGACTTGAACCAGTGCCCATATACCCAAGGAGTCTGGGATGTCAAGGCCCACCTTGACCCCATTTCTTTCTTTCCAGATCCCATCCCTGAGAAAGCCCACCAAGAAGCAGCTCCTCCCTGAAAGGTATTTAAGGCTCCTTCCTGGGAGCACCTTTGTGGTTTCCCTCTTCCCCTGGGACCACCCATGAATGCTTTGCTCAGATTAAAACCGGAACTTTAATAGTTTGATTGGCTTATTGCATCAATGGAGTTGCCCACTACCAGGGAATATTTTTACTTATAATAACTTTCTTGAACTAAAATATTATCTTGTGGATGTGCTTATTTCTAACAGACTACGTGGAATAGTGAGAAGGAACATGGGATGGGTTGGGGACTCCTAGAGAGTAGCAAGAGGGGGCTTTTTGGTGTTCTAAACCTTGGTTGTTCTCAGACAAATCTATACGAGTAAACTGGAGATCTGTCTTGTCAACCTCAATTTCCCAGCTTTAAAACAATTCTAGTTAGGAAAGACGTGGTCACTGCAGAGCTGCAGGGACTGCAGATTCCTATAGAACCATCATTATCATAGAATTAAAGGTTTTAAAGTGTGAATTTTAATGCTGAAGATTGGGAAACAGGGACTAGAGAGATGGCTCAGTGGTTAAGAGCACTGGCTGTTCTTCCAGAGGATCAGGGTTCGATTCCCAGCACCCACATGGCAGCTCACAACTGTCTGTAACTCCGGTTCCAGGGGATCTGACACCATCTCACTGACATATGTGCAGGCAAAACACCAATGCACATAAAAGTAAATATGTATAAAAAAAAGATTGGGAAACAGAGCATCTTAGGCAAAGATCTTTAGAGTAGGCTCCTGGAAGACTAAGCTACCCTAACCTGTCATCTTCAAGAGCCACAAAGAGCCAGAAGTTGTACCTCCTCGACAGCCAGGGTGGCTCATTGCCAGCAGGGAAGATCCTAGACTGTCCCATTTGATCTGACAATGAATCTGCCCACTGGCTCCATGTGGTACTCCACAGGCAATGACTGGTGGTTGGGGGAGCCATTGTGTGATGTCACCCCAAGCTACCCCACTGCAGAATCACTGCACCCTAGTTCTTAGGTACTGTTGTCTTGTGCTCTGCAACGGTATCCTGGCCTCCCTGCTTTCTAAGTCATTCTATAGACTTTTGCCTCAGACCAGGACACTAAGTAAGGGTCAGGAGTACTTGGAGCCATGGTTCTGCAATGGATAGCAGAGGAGAAATACATCAGACCACCCGAATCAAAGAAGGGCCTGAACCAAACTGGTTCAGCACATATACACGTCTTCCCACCCAGCTTCTGTTCTTGGAATCAAAACGATCCTCTCCCGCACCTCATCCCTTCCCTCCCCATCTTCCATCCAGGAACACATTATTCTGGAGTCCTTGATCATAGTCAGCACAAGTAGCATGTGCAGAATGATGCACTCAACACACACACACACACACACACACACACACACAAATACCACACATGCACACACATACACACCAGGGCGACCTGGGCGTTTCAGGAGATTGTTTTATGGACGATGCTGTCGCGAGCTCTCCCAGGTGCAGAGCGCAGGTAAATCAAAGTTCAAGGTCAGCTGATGGGATCTGAGAAAATCCTGGGAGACCTTCTTTCAGAAGGCCCTTTGGAAAGTCCACTGGTTCTTTGAACTTTAGGGAAGTACAAACATTCACACACACAGATGCTGCACCTGCCCTCTCTGTGAACACGGCATAATGCAGGTTTCACACATGTCTGTGTTTTCTAAGTCATCAACAATGAATGAGGATAACTTAATTAAATGAAGAATAATTAAATTAAAGTTAGTGCTACAGTGAGGAAACATGGGACAAGGCTGCCTGGAAGGGTACTGTCCACAATGGACCAGTGCTTTCTCTACACCACCAAGATGAAGGTGGAGGAGCTGCGCTAGAGTGAAGGGGAAAGGACAAGCCAGCACCATGAGGAGGTTTAGTTTGGCTCCTGGGCCAACTAAAGGACATCAGTGGGGAAATGAGCAAATATGACGTTAGCCGAGTGCTAATGCTAACTTCCTGGCTTGGGGAGACCTGTGGGGTTCTGAGTGAGACAGACTTCCTGTACTGCGACTGCATCTTTAGAAATTTGAAATTATTTTGAAATAAGTCAAGAAAATCAAACCAGTAACAATGCTCTCTTTCCCTCAAAAGTCCCATGACAGTACTCTCCTAGGGCTCTAGCTGCAGGAGGGGGACAGGTGGGGACATCTGTCAGCCCCTCTAGCGCCAGTTCTCTACCTGGCTGCCTTCCTGCCTCAGCATCCAGCCTTCTGCCAGTGGCAACTCCCAGTGACAGGCTCGGGCCCCTCCCTGACCTGGGACAGACCATCTCTTCTTGCTGCAGCGTTCTGACTGCACAGGACACAGTCCCAAGCCTCTCTCCAGCCACAGAAACCCCTGGGAGGTAGCCGCCCTTCCGACATTGATTTGCGTGACTGAAAGCATATGCTCAATAAAAAGTGGCAGAGACAGCCTCCATCCTGTCATCCATGTGGCTATTCCAAAGTAAGGGCCACACCCAGGGCCTGGCACACAGAGCTCAGGATGTGACCAGCCTGGCAGGATGCCCACGTTTGTGGGGGATTGGAAGAAACCTACCTCTTAAGTGGAATCTCTGCCAAAGCCGCCCACCTATGGGACCCTGGCCTCCCCTTTCTTGATTGACCAGAATGGCAGTTGTTTAACCAATTTGCCTAAAGTTCACTCAGTCGGTCCCAACCTTCCACTCAGACCAGAAGAATGGAAAAGGTTGGCCACGGGCGCCCATTTTATGTAAACCGTCTTACTCTGGGTTTTCCCAGGCCCAGAGGCAGCAATGTCAAATTCAGAGCTTGGAAGAAAAATTCACCCACAGGAAGCTTCAGGGAAGAGGGATGACAGACAGCAGGAGCAGAAGGAACCTGTTTTTTACAGAATGCATCGCTGAGCCCAGGCAGGGATTAACGCCCCAGTTCTGCCCTGCATGGGTGCCTGTGCCCCAGAGTCAGGCAGTGACAAGTTCTCTGGGGCGACCTGGGCGTTTCAGGAGATTGTTTTATGGACGATGCTGTCGTGAGCTCTCCCAGGTGCAGAGCGCAGGTAAATCAAAGTTCAAGGTCAGCTGATGGGATCTGAGAAAATCCTGGGAGACCTTCTTTCAGAAGGCCCTTTGGAAAATCCACTGGTTCTTTGAACTTTAGGGAAGTACAAACAGCTAGGGGGAAAGAAAGCAGGTAATAGAATATGGGGGGGGGCTGGGTAGTCTGGAAGGTGGCTGCACCCGCCAAAGTAGCCTGGGGTGGTACCTCATCCTTTGGGAAGGAGGAAAATTCGCTCTAGACGACGCAGCCTGGGGTCAGGTGGACAGTAAGGAAAGTGGGCTCAGGTAGCTAGCTGCCTTTCCCCATCCCGGGAGGCGGTGGTGGCGGTCAGACAGTCGCAGGAGTGGTTCCCAGCCCGCTCAGCCCCTCCCTCCTGGCTGGTGGCCACACTCACCAGCTCCGGTAGGAAGAAGGCAAAGGGGATGGTGAGGAGCACGGCAGCGACCCCCGAGGGCACGGCGGGCGGGGCGTAGGTGGTGGCCGGCGGTGTGTCCAGGGAAGCCATGCTGTTACCTATGCCAGCACCCTTACTCTTGCTCGGCGGCGGCACTCGCCCGCGCCCGCAGCTGTTCAAGTATCACCTCCCGCCCGTCAGACACACCCATCGGACGAGGGACGTCGCCTGGGAGGGGAAAAGAAAAGTTCCAGAAGAGCAGGTCCTTCTGCGCTCTGTGGCCAGCCTGCCGGGAGAGGGAACAGGACCAGCCTTGCCGAGGCTCTTTTCTAGACTTTCCCTCCTAAGGAACTTTTGAATCCTGGGGATGAGTGACAGCCATGCCCCTGCTGATCTCTACACTCAGAGTGTAAGCAGGGTTTTCTGTTTTGCTAAGATAAAGACAATTTGTTGAGGATCCACTCTGTGTAGCCACCCACAGACACCTCTGGAGCTCAGATAGCCCACCACGTGGCTATGTTATACTTTTCCGAGACAGGAGACTGGGTAGGAAAGACAAGTTCACAGAGTGGTCGCTCAGATTGCCTTTCTCCCCTCCTCAGGGACTTGATGTTGCCCCATCTGAATCCCTCCCTCTTTGGGGTCCTGCTCTTGCTGTCCTCCTAGTGGAACTAGGACCCAGGGTTGGGGCCAGACGATCCCTTCCTGATAGAGCCGGGAGCTGACTGCCTTGCAGTGCTTCCACACTCAAAGCTGTTCCTTTTTCAAGCAAGCCAGATCTGGAGTCCGGGCGGCTTTCTTCTTTATAGCCCAACCAATTAACCTTCATTTTTCCACTGCCCTGAGGAAAAGCCTGGCGCCCCAGAATCTTCTCCCTTCCCTCCTTGGCTCCAGCAGGCCAGCTGGAGAGCCTCCCCAGGGTAGAAGAGAGGATGCACTGGAGAGTTGTCCTGAGGACTGGGGTGATGGGATATCCTTCACAAGAGGCCTGTGTCTTGTTCCTTAGCAACAACAGCGGATTCCAGGGCCTGTCCTGGGCAAGGTGGGAGCAGTAGCCAGTTAGTTCTGCCTGGCCTGGGCATAGTCAGGGGGGTTTGGGTAAAGGAAACTCAAAGCCAAGGCTCCTCAGTGAACCTCAAGCCAGCCTGTCCCCAACTCTTCCATGTCCTAGATCTTACAGCCCACATGCTCAGGTCCCGACGTTGCTGACAGAATGGATCCACCATTTTCTCCTGGAATCTCACCTCTCACCACCTTTTCTCAATGTCACAAACAGGCACCATACCAACTCTTTGGAGATATGGGCCCCCTTTGATCTGACCATAATCTACATGTGGCAGTAGGAAGCCATTAGGGTCGAGTAAGAAGTTACTTACACACAGGTTCCAGGGATAGAACTTGGGTCATCAGGCTTGAGGGACAAGTAAGTGCCTTTCCCTGTTGAGCTGTCTCCCTGACCTTGAAACTATTAGTTCTGACTAGACAGTGAAGTTAACTATGCACCTTGTACTTCCTAGAGCAGCTTCTACACAAATACTAGTGACACAGACATGGAGCATCACTGGCGCTTTTGTTGGATGCCAGCCTCACTCCAGATTCACTTAGAGATCCTCCTGTCTCAAGGGAATATGGCAGAGCATGACAGAGCCAGCATAAGCACACACCTATATGTACACACATGCATATTGTGTGTGTGCGTGCATACACACACAAACACGCATGCACACACATACAGACTTGAAAGTTCTGGCAAAGGAAATTATACCAGTATGGAGCTTGTGCTAGTAAAAATGGAGGAACGGATGGTAAATATCTGGGTAAAGTATGGTTGAGAGCAAAAACAGTATCTTATATGTATCTAAACCAATGACCACCACATGGGATAAGTAAGAGAGAAAGGGACCATATAATAAGAAGGTTTCTGTATTCTATCTGAAATGGAAAATACTTTTATTTATTTATTCTTCTCTCATACAATACATCACAATGGCAGCCTCCTCTCCCTCTACTCCTCCCAGTCCGCCCCACCTACCCTCTCCCCCAGGTCCACTGCTCTTCCATTTCCCTTTAGAAAAGAGCAGGCCTCCCAGGGATATGAACTGAACACGGCGTCACAAGATGCAGTAAGACTGGGCGTAAATCCTCACATCAAGGTTGGACGAGGCAACCCAGTAGGAGGAAAAGGGTCCTAAGAGCAGGAAAAAGAGTCAGAGATACCTCCTCTCTCACTGTTAGGAGTCCTACACACACCCCAAGCTAAACAACCACAGCGTGTATGCAGAGGGCCTAGCACAGACTTGTGCAGGCTCCGTGATTGCTGCTTCAGTTGCTGTGAGCCCGTGAGCCCTGCTTAGTTGATTCTGTAATATTTTTATATGTATTTTCATTGTCCACACTGTCGTTGTGTGTATATTTGTATGTGAGCTTGGAGGTTTGCCATTTTAGAGCAGTGTATTGTTCTAAAGTTCAGCTTGGTTCCTGGTTTGCTGCTTCTGCTCCCTATGGAGAAGGTTTGTCTTCCACTAGCCACAAGTGATTTGCCGTTCCTTCTTGGAGCATGGTTATAACAGCTGCTTTAGTGCCTCCATCCCAGGAGCTATGCTGTCTGCTTGTCAGCGCTTGGTTTTCTTCTTGTCTTTTCTTTTTACAGATGTTGATATTTTCTCCGGTCTTCAAAGATGAAGTGATTTTTGGATCGCCTCATGGACTTCAGGAGCCTTGTGGCATGGGGTCTGAGTTTTGTTTAAATCTTATCTTGAATACTAATCTGTCTTTTTTTTTTTTTTAATCAGAGAGCAAGCTTTGTGCTTCCTTTGGGCTGTGTTTTCAATGTTGGTTCAGTTTTGAAGGTTTTGCTGTGGTGTGCTAGCCTTGAACCCATGGCCAGCCGGGACGCTCTAGCTCTTTGATGTTGTTTATGGTCAACTTTGGGGTGAGCTCAGGTCATATGGACTATTTTTTTTTTACTCTTCTCTCATACAATACATCCCGATCGCAGCCTCCCCTCCCTCCACTCTTCCCAGAACCCCCATATGGACTATCTTCTGGGGTGATTTTTTAAAGCTCTCTCCCTGCTCTGATCTAACATCTTCTAGAACACAGGGGACCCAGACTTCCATTTTCATCTTGGTCTTCTGGGTAAATCCATTTTTTTTCTTTTCTCTGTTATCGCGAGGACCAGAACCACAGTGAGAGTGGGGTGGGCGGGAGCAGGAGCGTCCAGGGGCGGGGGCAGGAAAGGTGTACATAGACTTGGGGGTAGTCAATACTGTTAATGTGAAAACACAGCTCTCACCTCAAAGGGAATAAGAGATTTGTTTGTCCTGGAGCCAAATTTGAGCCCATGGCCCGGAAAACACAGAGCTAGGTATCCCAGGTTCCATGTTTTACAAAATCTTATAGCTGCAGAACAAAGAGAGTCATAATCAAACAATTTTAAAATACTTCAATGGAAACATCAGAGAAGTGACTCTCTCCTTCAGGCCTCAGATGCTGTTTGCTGATGGCCTTAGCATTCGAGTTGGTGAAAGCTAGTGGTTTGCTGAGTTAATAAATCCCAAGAGGTTTTTAATCTATTAATAACAGGATGTTAGGTCCACCATAGAAGTGGACAAGGAGATACCTGTTTAGAGGGTTAAAGCTAAGAGAAAGGATAAGATAATTAGGCTGTGGGCCTACAACATCCCAACCCTCCTATATCCCTGCCGTCCTAGTCAGTCAGGGTTTGCAATCAGAGTTTCTTTCCAGGAATTCTTCAAAGTATTGATTACCATCTCCACAGAATCTACTCCGGAGACAAGTCACCTCTGGGTATGTCTGTGAGAGAGTTTCTACGTTGGTTGAAGTGGGAAGACCTGCCCTAAATGTGGTGACCCTGCCATGGATGGGGTCTTGCGCTGAATAAAAAGGGGAAAGTGAGCTGAGCACCAGCGTTCTTCATTCTGCTTCCTTCCTGCCTGCCGATGCACTGTGGCCAGTTACCTTATGCCCTGGTAGCCATGCTTTCCCCGTCGTGCGAGATGGTCTTCTCAAACTGTGAGCTAAAACACACCCTTCCTTCCTTCCTTCCTTCCTTCCTTCCTTTTTTTTTTTTTTTTTTTTTCTCTGTGGCTTTGGAGCTTGTCCTGGAACTAGCTCTGTAGACCAGGCTGGTCTCAAACTCAGAGAGATCTGCCTGCCTCTGTCTCCCGAGTGCTGGGATTAAAGGCGTGCACCACCATTCCCCGGCCACCCTTCCTTTCTTGAGTCGCTTTCATCAGGCACTTGATTGCTGCTTTGCACACGCTGTCTGGTTCCCAGGGCTCTTCCCATTCACCAGGCAAGGCATCGAAGGCTGCTTTTGGAGATATCTTTGCATCCTGTGTCCAGCTCTGGGTTTCAGATGGCCTCTGTGTCCTGACTTGGAGGTAGCAGAGGAAAGGAAAGGTGAAAGTCAGGTGGGTATGGTGGTTTGCAGCTACAATTCCAGACCTCGGGAGGCTGAGGCAGGAAGATCACTCATGAGATCAAAGCCTACCTCGGCTACAGAGTGAGTTGCCCTGGCTACAGAGTGAAGCCATGCCTCAGAAAAAAACAAAACCCCAACTGAACAAAACCTACCACAGTAATGACAGAGGGAGAGAGAAAGAGAAAGAAAGGGGGGGGGGAAGGAGGGAGAAGGAAGGTTCCCACCAGCTTGGCAATACTTTGAATTCTGCATTTCTTTCCTGTCCCCGACTCATTTATTTCTGTTGGGTCGTGACCAAAGGTCTCAGCTCCACCCAGTGGGCAAGGGAAGGCAGACTAACCTTGACTTGAGCGGTGTAAAAACTACGGTCTTGTGTAAATTCTCTGCAAGCACTCACCACTACCTGGAGTTTCTATTGCTTATTTATTACTTGCTGTGTGTCCCTGGCCCTTGAGCCTTACCCTTCCTTAGGCTTCAGGGAAGCAGGAGAGCCGGAGAATGGGAGCATTCTCTTAGTGGGCCACTGTGCCATCTTGAATGCTGCCTGGCAACAGGGAGGACCCCAGTGGATGCTTTTAATGATGAGCTCTCTCGATTTTCCCCCTTCTCTTTCCCCTCCTCCTCCACTTTCTCTTCCTTCTCCTTCCCTTCCTCCCCCTTCCCCTCTTGCTATTTTGTCAGCCTCCAAGTTGGCCTCTGAAAAAGGACAAAGTTCCGCATTAATCTTGGCTGGCAGCATTAGACACAGATGAGCAGGGTAAGGTTCAAGCTGCCCTGGAGAGTGTAAGGAACTAAACCAAAGTCCTGAGGGTGAGCTGCATCCCATTAATAATTTCCGTTTTATATTTCTGCCTGCAGCTCTGCACACCCTCATTCTGTGTCAGTCACCACTGAGTCAGACGCCATAGGCCGCCAGTGTCCTATGTGTGGCAGTTCAGGCCTGTTCTGCTCATTTCCTTATCCCTTATTCCTCCCTCTCCAAGTTGATGCGATTACCGTGCTGGATACCAGGAGCTTGGCTGGATTTTGACAGATAGTGACTTATGTGGTCCCAAAACAGTTTTTTGTTTTTTCTCTTCTTCAGGTCTTTTTTTTTATTATTATTATTATTTATTGTGTATACAGTGTTCTGCCAGCAGGTATCCCTGCAGGCCAGAAGAGGGCACCAGATCTCATTATAGATGGCTGTGAGCCACCATGTGGTTGCTGGGAATTGAACTCAGGACCTCTGGAAGAGCAGCCAATGCTCTTAACCTCTGAGCCATCTCTCCAGCCCCCACAAAACAGCTTTTTGAAGAAGAACTTTGAACGACTGTCCAGGCAGTGAGGTTTCTCTGTCATTTCTAGAGCTTTGGAAGTTGCTTACAATGCACTTCCTATTTACTTAGGTAATATTATATCTTTCTGGGGTCTTTGATGGGGTTGAAGACAAATAGTTATAGTTTTCCTTAGTTATGATAAAAGGTAAATTAGATATGAAACTTTAGACTCACAAAAGTATTGTAACTATAATTCTTGCTTGATACCTGTTTTGTATATGTAATTTTATTATATGTTAAAGTTAAAACCTTTCTTTTTATTTAGACAGAAAAGGGGAGATGTGGGAATTCCCTCTGTATGCTGTGAATATGCTTTATTACCACTGGTTAATAAAGAAACGGCTTTGGCTTACGGCAGGGCAGAATATAGCTAGGCAGGAAAACTAAACTGAATTCAGGGAGAAAGAAAGTAGATTCAGGAAGACTTCATGTAGCTGCCCAAAAACAAGAGCCTCGTGATAAAAAATAAAATCATAAAAATGGCTTAGTTTAAGATGTAAGAGTTAGTTAATAAGAAACCTGAGCTAATAGGTCAAAGAGTATGTAATTAATATTAAGCCTCAGAGTGGTTATTTCAAAAGCTTCTTCGGGAACACGTGGGCAGAGAAAACCCAGTCCAGAGAATATTTGTAGCTACAGTTTTGGAATGTGGATGTTGGAGTTGAGATGGCCCCAAGGTCTGGTCGTGTTTTGGAAAGGGAGCATCCCGACAGGAATGTATATTGTACGTGTATTACTAATTGTGCTGCCATCAGGACATTAGTGTCAGTTAATAAGAATTCCAAGAGAACTATTGGAATTGATTGGCTGTGCAGGTGTCTACTGGTATGCACACAGAGCCTGGAGGGCTTCCTAGGGCGTTATCTACCTTGTTTCCAGAGACAGTCTCTCACTGACCTGGGGCTCACCAAGTGAGTTAGATTGGCCTGCCAGTGAGCCCTGGAGGAAGCTGCCTGCCCCGGGGCCTCTCCAGCCAACACCTTCCGTGTCCTTGCTGCACTTGGCACTTTTTAATATGAGCACTGAATTCTGGGCCTTATGTTTGTGTAGTGGCTGAACTGTTAGAATTTAAATGTCACAAAAATGAGACACCATTGTAGGACCTCACAGCCATCATTACCCTCCCTTCTGAGGTGGTTTTGTGTGGTTACAGCCACTTGTGAGCAAGCTGTAAGACAGGACAGGAACAGCACTCATCTTGGTAGGATAGTGGTTGCCCCAGCACCACTTTGAATGAATGAGAGAGTACACAATGACACCCTCAGATGTGCAGGCACCTAAGGAAGCAGGGTTCTGTCCCCACTTCTTGGTATCAAGGAAAGAGAATACACAGCAGTGTGAGCCGACAATGGGGTCTGATGATTGTCCCTGCTAGAGAACTCCGCTGACTTGGGAATGCTGCCCATAAGAGGAAGTATGGGCAAAGGGTATCCTAGCACACTACAGACTGACAAAGCCCTCCCCTCACAAATGATACCTCTGCCTCCTTAGTCCTTTGTTGAGATGATGGCTTTCTAACATGCTCCTGGGATGGGCAGGCAAGCTGCCCTGTTCATAGGGATGCTATAGACTCTGGAGACTCCAGAGAAACATGCAACACCATGGAATCACCAAAGCCTGAGACTCCCTGCCCTTTAGGATCAACTCAAGCACCCAGGCATGGGGTCCTCCAGCAGACCTGATGATAAAACACTCAAGCCGTGGCCAGAGGGGCTGAGGAAACAGCTCAAGGGGTAAAGGGCTTGCTGAACAAGTGTGAGGACCTGGGTTCGGATCCCCAGAACCCACATATATCTGCTGCACTATGCATCCATAATCAGAGACTCCTAAATTGAGTTGGGAGGCAGAGGCAGGAGAATCCCAGGAAGATGATAGATTAGCTAGCCTGGTACACAGAGCAGAAAGCAAGAGACCCTTCCCAAATGAGGTGGTCTAGGACTGAAATTTGAGATTATCCTCTGAGCATCACACACACGCACCCACACGCACGCACGCACACATAGGTACGCACACACAGGTACGCACAGACACACATTGACTGTTAAAAGCAATAATAAAGAGGTTAGAAGTCTGAGTCTGAGTAAGAACGGGCCTTGTGGTTTAGTTTACATGGATCTGATGTCGGGAGCCTCCTCACCTTCCAGGGAGGCCCCTGTGGAGAAGGCTTGTCCTGGCCTGCCTTCTCCTGCCACTCCTCCCCCACAGGCTTAACACAGCCTGTGGCTGAGCCTCACTTCTCAACACGCATGCCCTGGGACTGTTTCCAGGATGTTTTTGGCTCCTTGACAACCCTTTCCTGTTTTGGAGGCTAAAAAGTGGCATTTAAAAAGTCAGAGAGGTTTTGCTGAAAAAACAAGATTCCACTGACTAAAGAGGAGGAGTTTCTCACAGGGAGGGCCACATCACCCCATGGCGCTGTCCCTTCTATTCAGGCTGACTGGCCATGTCCCTCCCCTTCTGACTCAGCGCCACCCAAACTGTCTGTGGCTGTCTCTGTACTTTCCTCATGTGTCAAAAACTCTGAAACTGTCCACAGGTGTCAACCCCTGACACACTTCAAATGAGCAGGGAAGACAGCCTGAGAGTTCTGAAAGCGGGCTTTCCTGGCCGCGCATCCATTGAAAGGAACTTGCCGGCATTTATATTCATCCCAAATGCCCAGGCCCAGGCCAAGAACAAGCCAAGCAGTTAAAACAAAAATGTGGATTCTACAGAAAAACCTGAATTCACAGGGGACGTGGTGGTGACTTGGTCTCAGGTGCCTTTAAAGACAGTCCCCTAGGAGACTAAGCGGGGAGGCCACCCAAGGGCTGGGTAGGACGGTGGCTCTGGAGTCCCTGAGCACATCTGACTAGGCAGGATCTCCTGGGACAGCTTCTGGAGAGACCCCAGGGAGGAGAGGAGCCATCTAGGAAGTGTGCCTTAGAGTGATGGACAGAAAGGGTGTCCTCAACAGCTCCTTATGTTGTGGAATATGACTTTAACTGGGTAAAGGTGTGTTACATTTGTTTATGCTGCATTTGTTTAACAATGTAAGGATGGCTTACATTTCTTTGTAGTGCATTTGTTTTAATTTTGTAAAGATGTGCTGCATTTGTTTTGCTACAGACTATTTCTTTAACTGTGCGGAGGTGTGTTACATTTGTTTCTGCTGCCTTTGTTAATGATGTACAGATGTGTTACATTTGGTTTGCTGCATTTGCCTTAATTTTGTAAAGATGTGCTGCATTTGTTTCACCTTGCCTGCCTAAGGCACCTAAGTGGTCTAATAAAAAGCTGGATGGCCAGTAGCTAGGCAGGAGAGGGCTAGGCGGGGTTGGCAGGCAGAGAGAATAAGTAGGAGAAGAAATCTAAGAATGAGAGAAGAAGAGAGGAGAGAATTAGGAAAATGTCGGGAGCCAGCCAGGCAACTACCAGCAGGCACAGAGTAGGACATATAGAAAAAAAGGTTAAAAGCCCCAAGCAAAGTGTAGATGAAAAGAAACAGGTTAGGTTATGAGAGTTAACAAGAAACAAGCCTAAGCTAGGCCAGTGTTTATAACGAGTCTCCGCATCATGAAGAAGGGGCTCACACAGTGGCAGAGCGAAGGCTTCTTTTCAAGGCCAAGTTCCCACTTGCCCGTCATGTTTTGGGCCAGGAATCCTGCCAGACCATGTTAATTTCTGAGATCAAGGACCATCATGGTTTGGATATAATTTAAGTATGTCCTCCTAGATTTCACAGGTTGTAAGCTTAGTCTCAGGATGGTAATGTCAAAAAGGAATGGGACTTTTAAGAGCTTGGGCCTAGTGGAAGTTAGAATAGCTCACAAGTGTCATAATACGACAAATTTCTAATAATAAAGGCCTTTTTACACTGTTAAGAATGTATTTCAGGGACTCTAACAGTTGAGGCTGGCCTCTTCTTCATTGGTCCATATTTTTGTTCAAATACCTTTCTTCAATTTTATTTGCAGTTTTTTTTCTTTTAAAGAATATACTGCATGGGGCTGCGGACTGGCAGTAATAAGTACTGCTTGTGTGCACATGTAATTCTCATGTTTGCATGATGAGGTGGAGCCTCTGAGGCAGCAGACATGATACATGACATATCAGCTATGCCGCTGACTGGCTCTGACCTTATGCGAGTCATAGAACCTGCTTGGTCCATCTCTTCAATGGTGATGATCAGAACCTACATCCTAGATACCACAGAGAACTGACAGACACAGTCAGGTACTCGGGAATGGCCACTGGTACTTCACTGTTAACCAGGCTACCTGGCAGCACAGCCAGGCACCGGAGGAATGGCAGGCGCTACTATTGTTAAGATAAAGGTTTGAGATATTTTGCAGCAGTTGTTTCTCTGAAACGCACTAAGACCTAAATGTTCCATGAAACCATGTCAGCACCACATTTCAATGTGGGTAAAATATATTTTTTTTGACAGAAGACTTTTTATACTGACTTGAAAAGACAATGATTGCATTTATTCTTATCTGGGGTAAATCAACCCAAATGTCAGACTGAATTAAATGCCTAACAACACAATTTCTCAAATGAACCTACACATATCATCAATAATAGCCAAAAGCTTATATATTCTGCATATTAGACTGTTTGTCTTTGCAATGCTGGGGTTGGAGCCCAGGGTCTGGCAAGTATAAGACAAGCACTCTACCACTGAGCCCCGCCCTTGGACACTAAACTTGTATCCGTCTCATGTCTTGGAAATATCTCCTCCAAGTTGGTGGATTATATTGTCACTTTCTTGGATAATCACAAATTTCGCCTTTGATAAAAGCTGTGCTTTTGTAGACATCTGTACCTTCAGTTCGACACTTAAGTTGGTGTTTTGAAAAAAATTCAAAGATATAACAATATTCCTTATAAAATGTATTTTATTTTTTTACATACAACAAAATTATTAGATATTTATTTGAAAATATAATTTGTACACAAAAGAATATGATCTAAGTTCTAACCAGTCCATTTCTTTTGGTTCTGCCGTTTGAGCCAAGTAATCAAGGGGAGCTCCCAGGGTCCAGTGGGGAGCGGGAGCCATGGCTGCTGTCAGGCTGAGCTCTTTCTTGTTTCTCCCAGGAAGTCATAGGTCTGTTCTGAAAGGTCAAATGGTTCGTGAACCCCGTCTGGTGACAGCAGAGCCTTCAGGGAGCCCTCGTTCTCTCTGCTCTGCTTTAGGAAGTCGGCGATGGCTTTCCATCGCACAGCCTCCGTCTCTTCTTCAGCCCACTTGAATGGGGGCAGCAGCGTAGAGTGCAGAAGAGGGAGCACACAGTCATGGTAGACCAGGAGGAACTCGGCCTTCAGGAGCTCTTTGTCTCTCTGGGAAAACATCACCACAGAGGAGCTATGAGGAGACTGGTATCATTGCTCTCAGAGTACAGAACCCTGTGAGCTGTCAGCTAAAAGTCACCGAGAAGTAGGACAGAGGACCTCGCAGGGAATGGGCTCTGAGCGGGTGGGAGCAAGAGTCTGACTGTGAAGACGAGCTTAGCGGTTCTCGCTAAGAACTCTGCAGTGGCTCTGTGAGACCAGCGTGTGTCTCCTAAGCACCACTGAGGGCATCACATGTTCCATCAAAGAGACAAAGTGTTGCAGTCGACTCTAGTCTGACAGTTACACAGACACACACAAAATGCAAGGTGTATGTACAGACTTAGCTGGATTATAGTCTGCTGGAAATAACTGTCTCAATATCAGAAAGAAGTGGGGCTGAGCATGGTGGCACATGCCTTTAATCCCAGCACTCAGGAGGCTGAGGCAGGCGGAACTCCTTGAGTTCTAGGTCAAACAGGTCTACTTAACAAGATCCAGGCCAATGAGGGGCCTGAATAAGAAGACCTTAACTCAAAAAGCAAAACAAAGGGAAGGGGCAAGCATTCTGTGGGATCTGGAGAAAAGAGGCCCAAGCCAGGGAGACTACTGGGGAGGAGTGAGGGCTCCTCAGTCCTGACGGCATCATACCCTCCCCAGACAGAGCCAACAGGCAGAGGTGGGGATCTCAGAGCACACTGCCTGAGAGCGGGGGGGGGGGGGCTCCGCACACGCAGCCGCTGCTCACATGGAGGGTCAGGCACACCGTGTATGGGGCGGCACGCACCCACTGCTGCTCTAGAAAGGTCCAGAACTGCAGACTGGGTAAGTGCAGTGCTACCGTCATGTGGAGGCTCAGGTACAGACATAACGGCTGCAGTTCCCGCTCCTGACCAAGGCATAGCCTTTTTTATTTCTGTTCTTTTGTTTCCCTCTTACATTTCTTGCAAACAATTAACACTTTCAGGTGTATCCAGCCTTCTGACACTGGGACACAATGCGTTGTCTACAAAGTTAACTCTTGAAAACCATGAAAAAATTCAACAGAAAATCTCAGTGTTTTAAGTGCGTCTACAGTTTTGTGTGGGGCCACACCCATAGCTATCTGGGGCACATGTGGTACATGGGCAGGGGCACATGGGTCGGATGTGGCCACTGCCTCATTCTGTAAGCGCATGTTCGTAGGAACACAGAGCTTTGGGCTTTCACATGCTGTCTGTGGCTGCTTTTTCCCGACGACAGTAGCCTTGCTTTGGGAGAGACACCGAGCCCTGCAAAGCCTGTCTGAAGTCACTACTTGGTTTTAAACAGAAAACGCCTGTCGAATTTTCTGTTTAGTGGATTCTGGCAGTGATATCCCGCCTCCCTGGTCAAGGCCAGGCTTGCCTAGCTAGACTAGGTTTTTGCAGGTGTGTACATAAAGGATATTTGCTAGCTAACTGCAGGGCTAGTTTAGAGACTACTTCATTAAATGAGACTCAGGTGTGAAACGACCGACTTGGTTAGGGCAAACATGATGCCTTCTTAGACCGTGTTTGTGCAGCCACAATGACATGCACAGTCTAGCCGTGTAAGGGTTACACCTGGGGCTGCCTCCCTAAAGCAGAGGCCTTCTTACAATGCGTGGAAAATCAGTCTCGAGGTCAGTGTGAAAATCGTTACCTTTTCTGATCGTTTTAGTGTGCTTTCTTTCTCGGCCCATGAACTCTAAAGAAGAAAACAGAAATGCTGTATTAGTCAGACCACTCACAAGTCCTGGCAACACCTTCTGCAACTTCACCCTGTACTTAAGGTTATGGGCAGGGTCAGAATTGCTGCACAGAATCTAATACACAAGAGGCAACACTATTGCCAGCAACTCAGAACCAGCCTGACAGGGAAGGCAGGCACATCGGCAAAGGACACCTCAGAAGCCTGTGGTTATTATAAGGCAAAACAAACTTACAAAAAGAAAGGGTAAAGCAAATGCCTGCCAACCACACACAATGCCTAGAAGTCATGAGCTTCCAAGCTGAAACAGCAACAAAAATAGGAAGCCCTGCCAAATGCCCCATGCCGGGGACTCTGCCTTACACACTGGTGATGGGGTGGGATATGACAGACAGGTCGATTTGCAAGTAAACATTTCCAGCCTGTCCACGGGCTTCACAAAGCTTCTTTAAATAGAATCCAGAGATCAACGGAACCCACACAGAGATGAACTGAAGACCTTGGCAAAACAAGTCCCTGGCAGTTTGTAAGGCTGGCAAAATGTGCCCAGCCTCCAGGCTGACTGTCCAGGGCTGATTTGTGTATATTTATAGGTAATTACCTATTGGTACTTAACTCTACAGGTAACCTGAAAGCATCATCCCCTCCTGGGTAGGATAGGTGCCTATGGTTACAGGGTGCTGAGAAAGAGACCCCTCCTCTTCATCCCCTGGAGAAAGGATGGGCTGATGAGCTCATCAGTAACTTTGGGTATGGTCAGGGCTATTTCTGCCTCCTGGGACTGTAACACCCCACCCTATTAACTTGTATATACCTATTGCCTCTAGAATGAGAGACCCTTTCCAGAGACACAGCATTTTATGGGCAGACCAGGTGTCATTGCTATCAGGACACTAATCACAAACTGAACTCAGCTAAGTAAAGCCAGGAGACTCACATACCTCAAATGTAAATCTTAAAAGACAATATGGCTCAATGTGAATACCACTTAGTAAGGTAGACTCACTGTCTGAAAAACCGCCAACTGTTTGTCAGTCAGGTGCAAAGGCTTGACCTTAGCTTTTAAAAAGTTCACAGAAAGCAGTGCAGGATTTCACACAGAGGGACTCGGTGGGCATAGAAAGCAGGCGTGGGGGTCACTGCCATCTCACCAAGACCCAAAACTTTCCTTCTGAATCAAACAGAAGCCTATCTTTCCCAGTTCCCTTCGAGTTAAGAGGATCACATGACTGGTTTTGACCAATGAAACGTTAGCAGATGTGATTAGTCACTCAAGGGAAAGGCCCTTTCCTGCAGGGGCAAATTGCAAAAGAGAAAGCTACTCAGTCCAGATGGCTCTAGAAGAGAAGTAGCCTTTTACCAGCCTTTACCCTTGGGTAACTATGGAATGGAGTCATGCTGGACAGCTACCATCAGTGAGAAACAACTAAAGATGCCCTACCCGAGGCTGCTTCTCAGACCTCCACCGGGAAGCCTGCCTGCTTTCTTGACCTCTGCTTGCAAAGTACACTAGCCCTTTCCCTCTTCCAAGTCTGTCCTGTACCAGTTAAGATCCTCAGCTTGCTGCAGGCCTGTTGTTTTGTCTCTAGACTCCAATATGAAAATAGCCTTGCTCTGCTGTGCAGGCTCCTCTGGTATTAAAGCCGGCAAATACGTCTTCAACCAGAAAAGCCCACTGTTGTGCCACAAGACGGGACTATAACTGAACCATGGCTTCCCTTTGGAAGTTCTCCTATGCTCTTCAAGAAAGCTGTGTCCAAAACACTGGGCACAGCTTACTTCATGAATAAAATCCATTAAAACTGTCCTTATGCTTTCTGGGTCTGTTCTATAAAATCGCCTGCCTGTCTCGTGACATCACTCTCAGCAAGACGTTCAGCTGACGTGGCCACAACCCTCCTGGACATGAGGAAGCATCCTTCAGTGGACTGTCCTGGTGGTCCATCACCCACTGCCTTCCTCACTCTCCACAGAAGATGCAGCCTCTGATCTTGGCCACCCATGGCCCCTCCACATATATCACACCAAATTGGATTCAATCTGCCTCAAAGTTTCTGCTGAGCCTTCCACACCTATGACGTCATTCCTGTCAGCAGGTCAAACTGAGGCCCCCGTCTTTCGTCAGGCCCTTCTCACCTAAGGATCTTTAATGAGGCAGAGTTCTGATCATCATTTGCTGCTTTTGTTAAATCTTTGAGGCTTCCAAAACAAACTTGGCCTTGGCACCTACAGTATTGTCTGTGTATGAGCCTTGCACAGTTACAAGGCTTCGCTCTTTGTTGACCCTAATGCTTCAGATTGAGACACATAAAACAGCAGTTTTGGGGATTCAAATTCAACTGAAAATCAGAGATTTCAAACGGTTCATTTTATTATTCAGCTGCTGTTTCAGACAGCACAGTGTGCTGAATTCAATTAAAGAATGTTATGCACACCCCGACTCTCCTGAAGCTCAGCTGACTGAACACAGACTGTTCTGGAGTTTCGCTCTCCCAGCATCCTCGAATATAACAGGCAGGAAAGTACAGCGCTGAACTCAGCAGTGCCCACTGCCACTGCATCAGGGAAGGTAGTGCCTGGGAGTAATAGTCACCATTCTTGGGAAGATGAGGCTGAGTTCGCTAGACAATGAACCGGGACTGGGAGATACTGGGCTACAGCAGGTTTCATCATGGTACATGGTACCCACCCTGAGAGCATCCATCACGTCAGGCTGCTCCAGGAGCATAGGGAAGGTGGCCAGCACTGGATGACTAATTAAATCTGAAATGCACAACAGGAAGAATTCAAATGTCATTCTGATTTGACTGTATTTGATTGATTTCAGTATATCTTAAAATTATAATGCCAGTTATTTGCTGATAGCACTTTTTACACACTTTGACCTCCAGGAGGGTTTGGAGGCTTAGAGCTGTCCTCTTTAATCTCTCTGTGTCTCTACATCTGACCTTAGAGAGTTCTGAAATGAGGTGTCCAACGAGGGTGGCCACACTGTGTCTTCTGTAGAAAGGGGTGTGGAGGGAGGTGGAAGAGCAGTTACAATTCCCTGTATAAAGACACCGGAATCCATTCGCAGGGCCATAGGCAGTGCTCTTGCCCTGACTCCTCCCACAGGCCCTTCCTCTTGATGCCATCACAGAGGCAACACACAGATTCAAACAGAGACATTTGTTTCTGGAATGCCGAGTGCAGTATGGTCCGCCTTGCCTCTAGGAACAGCCAGTAAGCCTGCCTTTAAGCAGTGACGCTGGTGAAGGCTCCCAGTTGTTAAATCCAAGGGTAAGCAATGCTTAGAGCTCAAGTGTCACTCCCTGGAGTTACAAGTATTTCTTTAGACCTTTCTGTGCGGCTTTTGACTCTGTTCTACATTACCGGGGTAAGACCCTGGTGTAGGCTGCTTTCTAACAGGGAACGTAACTGTCCACAGTGTGAGGCAGCACACGACGGTCCTGTTCCTGCTGCTGCATCCATGCCTGCCCACCCTCAACTTCGATCTTGCCAACACAGATGCATTTTCTTGCCTCGGATCTCCAGGCACATCAGTTACTCTAATCAGAAATGATTCTTATGACCAATTAATCTAAAAGGCTAAAGGGTATAATCATGTTATTTTATTTTGAAGCCTGGTTGCTCCATTAGGGTGACGATAAACATACTTTTTTCACTCATCACACAATGGTACAACATCATATACCCAGCAGGTCACAGGTATCTGGGCACTTCTTGATTTTCAGAGTTTTGGTGATACACAAAAGATTAAGATGTTTTACTTTAGGGTTAAGTTCTTATAGCACGTTCACTCCTCTTGGAAAATTCATTCATGTATGACAGTTTGTTGATTTTTAAAATTATTTTTAATGTTTTACTTGGAAAAAGTTTTGAATTCAAATGACAAAGATTGGGGAGATGACTGAATGTCTAAAGCACATGCTGTACAAACATGAGGACTGTATTCTCCAGAACCCACGCAAATGCCAGTTGGGCGTACAGTTTACCCATAGTCCAGTAGAGAGTAGAACCTAGAACTAGCCAGTCAAGCCGTGTGGGAGAGCTCTGGGCTCAGTTGAGAGGCCCTCCCTCAGTGAATAAGGTAGAGAATGATGGATGGAGATGGCCAACACTAAGCTTGGACTTCCACATGCATGTGCATTCGTGTGTACATGCACCCTTGCACATACACTACACAAACATACAATGAAAGAGAAGTGCCAAGAATAAAAATAGTGTATAGAAACTACAACACTATTTGATTTACTTGTAATTGATCCACGGACACACTTCACTATTTTAAGAACAGCTATTTGAGCTGGGCGGTGGTGGCGCATGCCTTTAATCCCAGCACTCGGGAGGCAGAGGCAGGCGGATCTCTGTGAGTTCGAGGCCTGCCTAGTCTACAAGAGCTAGTTCTAGGACAGGCTCAATAGCTACAGAGAGACCCTGTCTCAAAAAACCAAAAAAAAAAAAAACCCACCCAAAATCCAAACAAAACAAAAAACAAAACCAAAAAGAACAGCTATTTGGTATGACTCTGGTTTCTGCATGGGTCACAAGTGAAAATAGCTGATTAGGCTCAGGATCTTAAAGGCCCAGAATGGGAGAGAAGTGGGAAAGAACTGAATACATGTGAGCTCACAAAGCTGCTTCTAAGTGATGTGTTGGCCCCAGCGCTATTTCATGTCTTATTCCATGTGCCACACCTGTAGGCAGGAAATACAAAATGGCACAGAATGCATACCTTCAAGAGTTGCAGCACCAACCCACAGGAAACAGCCCAAACTTACCAGCACTCTGAAGGTTCGTCCTGTCTCTCAGGAGCACATCTCCAAGAATTTGTCGGTAAAATATCAGTAAGTGAGCGGAGCACACGCTCCCCACCAAGGTTTCGGGCAGCAGGCTGACAGGAGAAGAAAGGCACCCATTACACAGACCCTTTCAAGCCAACCTGGGCGTTTCCTTCTGTGTATTACTAAAATGAATAGTTCCAAGTTTGATTATTAGAAAAAAAGATTTTGCAGTTTAAAGGAAAACTTACCTCACACTCGGGCACATTAAACCAGAGATAACTGGCCTCCTCAGAAACACATTTTTAGGTCTCAGCATTGTGCTGTATGCTTGTGCTTCCATGCTCACACACACACACACACACACACATGTTAAATGTCAAATAAAAAAGAAAATCATTAATGTGTTGTTTTGGAAAGGGACTAGAGAGTTACAAGCTTGAACAAAAGCATGCTGCTGCCAAGCCTGATGTGGTGGAAGAAGAGGAAATGCCAGTTCAGACTGTTCACGGACTGGGTGGGACAAAGGAGGCGTGACAGATCTGAAGTGAATCCTGACTTTGCTATTTCCTAGCAGTCTGATGAGGGATTAATTAATCACTCTCAGTATACTTTTGTTTCTTTATTTGTACGATGCCAAGAGTAATACTGGAATTTCAGGTTACTGAAGGGATTAAAACGAAGCAAGTGTAGCATTCAATATAGTGTCTAGTATATAGCAAGGGCTCAAAAACATAAAAGATAACAACTTAATATTGAAGTTTAGATGGTATCAGTTTAAAATGGATTCTTATAACTTTTGGGTGTAATATGTAAAAAAAATCTTCATGGTAAACACGCACACACGTGTGCAAAAAATATACACAATCTACAGACTATACACAAATGGAAATGGAAAGGGAAAGCATCAGTGCCAAAAAAATCAATTAAACAGAAAAAGAAAACAATATGAAAGAAAAAAAGCTACAAGACACAGAAGATAAGTAACAAAAATGTCAAAATGATGGCACGCCCCATGGGTAACTATATTAAATGTAAGTGGATCAAAACTTCCCAGTCAAAATGTACAGATTGGAAGAAAGAATTTAAAAAGATAAGTCCAACTATATGTTATCTATAAGAAGCTTGCTTTAGACTCAGGAAAAAACATAATTCAAAGGTTACAAAGGCGGCCTCAATTTTTAAAATTAATCCTTCCTTTATTTTAATATCCAGTGAATTTTAGAAGGGACAATGGTCACACAGGTAACGCTCAGGCTTCTGGCTGGTTGAAAGAGGAGGTGAGTGTGGCCATTAGGCTGGTGTGCAGGAGCAAAGGAGTCCACGGGTAACTAGCTTCAAGGACTGTAGATGAGCACCCCAACCACTCCCCCACTGCATTCCTAGGGTGTCTGACCATAGTCATGCGCACTATCTGGCTCACTGAGCATGCAAAAATACTGATTTGGTATAAATTCAAGCTAGATTTCATGGATTGACTGCTGAGGACCACTTACGGTGCCCCAATGCCACCATGCCCTATAAGTCCATGCTGTGACTCCTAAGGGTATTCTCCATCTGGCTGTGGCCTCTCTGGGCAGTGCTCCATGGAATGCCAAGTACAGGGCTCAGGCTGAAGACTTGCCACTGATTTTGCCAGGGGAAGGGGTGGACCGTTCCTTCCTCCTATTGCACCCCTTTTTCCATCTGTCTGGGTACTCCCTCAGCATGGGCACTCCTTTCCTTCCACCTCCCTTCTCCATGAGGCAATGGTGTCTCACTTTTTTTTCTTAGAAATTTTCTCATTTTTTCCAGACCTAAGACGATCAGAAAGGTCTTAGCTAAAGGCTGAGCAGAAGAAGTGAAAACATGCTTCACTCGACCTCCACCTGGAGACCAGCAAACAGGAACGGAATGCTAGAAATGTAATGAATGGATCCAGCAGTAACATTCCTACTGCATTTTTAAAACAAGAATAGACTATAAGTAAAAGAGAAAAAGGATGGGAATGCATCAAACAGACGAAAGAAAATATCTTCAACATCTTTGTAGGAATTGATACAAACCACTGCTCTGGATTCATGTTTCCTGACACTCAGAATCCTCTCTCCTCAGGACCTCAGAAGTATGCCTTTGGTCAAACTGAATCAAGTTAAGCCCCTTTGGAAAAGGATGGTCTATGCCTTTGATATCAGCACTCACGAGGCAGAGGCAGGTGGATCTGTGAGTTCAAGGCCAGTCTGGTCTACAGAGTGGGGTCCAGGGACAACCACAGATACATGGTAGAGACCCTATCTCAGAAAAAAAAGGAAAGGAAGGAGGGAAGAAAGAAAGAAAGAAAGAGAGAGAGAGAAAGAAAGAGAGAGAAAGAGAGAAAGAAAATAGTAACGGAGCTACTATCAGGCAATACGCTCACCACAAACTGAGGCTATGGGCCCAGGGGTCAGGGCCCTACCTTGTTCAAAGAAACTGGTTCAAGAAGTGGGTCTTAGCCAGGCAGTGGTGGTCCATGCCCTTAATCCCAACACTTAGGAGGTAGAGGCAGGAGAATCTCCGATTTCAAGGCCAGACCAATCTATGGAGTGAGTTCCAGTACAGTCAGGGCTACACAAAGAAACCCAGTTTCAAAAAAAACAAAAAACAAAAAACAAAAAAAAAAAAAACAAAAAATCAAAAACCAAAAGAGGTGGGTCTGCACTTTGTATTTTCATGTCTTATGCTATGCAAATGATACCGAAGGCATATGCAAAAATGCTGGATGAGTGAGGGGCCACAAGCAAGCTGCAGCTGGGTCTTGGGTGAAAATGGACACCAGTGAAAATTGAAACTGGGCTTCTTGTCAGTGTTCATGCCTCCATGGTTGTATGCTTCTTAGCATGATGGAAAGAGCCCCATTGAGCATCTCTCAGCACTGAGCAGAAGAGAACTGTGCTTAACCACAGGTGAAGCTGGTTAGCAGAGGAAGGAGGGGCTAGAAGTGGAATACAGCTTTGAAAGGGAGGAGAATAATGTGGGTGGAGTCATCACCCTTCTTCCAGAACCCAAGGAGAGTGAGGCTGCTGAACAGGACAGCCCTGCCCGGCTTCACTTCCCTGGTGTGGAAGCGCAGAGAACTGTGCAAAGCTCACATGCTGGTGCCCAGCCTCTTGCCTTGAACCCACAGCACAGGTCTCACAGCCCATAATCCTCTGGCCCCAGAAAGTCCAAGGCCTGATTTCCATGAGAGCCGGCCAGTGATTGGACCACACCAATAAGGTGCTCAGAGCAGAACAGCAATTTCAAGACCCAGCTCAAGTCTGTGGGCCTAAAAGAAAGGTACACACAGCAGACAGGCAGGAGAGGCTGGGGACAGCGGAAGTGGGGAGCGAAGACCTTGAGAAGCTCAAGAGGACACAAGCAGGAAACTCTCTACTTGGAAATTAAGTCACACATTCACTTCTGTGCCTACTGTGAGCTGCATTTAACAGGCTTCAGTTGGTTCCTGACGTCTGGGGGGTGAGGTGGGGCAGGGACTAAGGACTTGTGTCCATGACTGTACAACCCAAGGTAGTGCTCGGAGCTTCACACAGATAGCTGCCTTCCTGACCTCGGCCACACAGAGGTCTTGATCCTGAGACAGGAAAGAGTATCTGAGAAGCAGAATTTGAGCCAAGAAAGCAGCTCAGAGAGCGGTCCCTGACAGTCACTGATGAGCCCTGGAGTCTGGCCATAGGTGAGCAGCGGGGAGCAGCGAGGGGGGGTGAAGACAGACAGGATTTGGCTTTTCTCTCGCAAAGGCTGCTACTGTGAGGCATTTGTCTTCCTCATCTCGAAAGGAATAATTTTTCAAATAAGACTGGCCAAAAGTGGGGAGGGTGGATTAGAGGCTCTATGAGTATCTAAGGAGAAAAAAATGTAAAAAGCCAAGAGTAAATAATCCCCATGAACACATTATTAATGGTTGCTGACAGACTGAACTGTAAAGGATACCTCGTGTGTCAGCCCGAGGCCAGAACCAGGGGTGTCTGGGCTGACAGCACAACCTGGACTGGACCAGCCATGTTCGAGGGGCAGGCCATGCCTTCCTCCACTTCCCTACTTCATGAAGAATGTTAAATTCTAGCATTCACTTATTGTGTGGGGGTAAGTCCACCGCAGCACGTAGTCAGGGGAAGGAAGACTTAGGAGCTGGTTTTCTCCTTCTGTCAGGTGGACCCTGGGGATCAAACTCAGCCAGTCAGGCTTAGTGGCAGGCACTTTGATGTGCGAAGCTATTTTGCTGACAACAGGAATGTTGACTGGGGAGCAGCAAGCAGGTCCTGGCAGGGCGGCTCTCTGCAGCAGGCTCTGCCCTCTATGCCATCTTCCCTTCCCTTGCTTCCCACAGTCCCTATCCTTCAACCCTTCAAAATCTATTTAAATTCCCTGATCCTACGAGCTAACACACACCTAGGTATTTTTAGCCATAAGAAATGTAGACATATGCAAATATTATATGCCAATATTTGGAGTTTTATTCCTGATCAGATCTAGAAACATCAGGTAATGCATGGATAAGTCAAGAGTAACCTATCCATAAAGGGCAACACCATTTAGAATGAAAAGGACCAAGTAACCAACACACCCACAGCATGGCTGAGCCTCCAGTGCATTTCACTGAGTGAAAGAAACCAGATTTTGGGCTGGAAAGATGGCTCAGAGGTTAAGAGCACTGACTGCTCTTCCAGAGGTCCTGAGTTCAATTCCCAGCAACCACATGATGACTCACACCCATCTGTAATGAGATCTGGTGCCCTCTACTGGTCTATAGGACATATGTAGGCAGAATACCGTATACATAATAAATAAATAAATCTTTAAAAAAAAAAAAAGAAACCAGATTTCGAGTCGATACAGTACCATTCATGAGGGTTTGGAAAATACAGACGTGTTAAGAAGACATACGAGTGGCTGCCGGAGGCTGGGCTGGGAGCCCATTGGCGTGAGAGAGCTCTTTCTACAGAGAGAATGCGATGCTCTCCATCATGCTTACAGGGACTATTACATCATCATGTACATCTGTCAAGACTTGAGAACTGCTTGATAAAAAGGTAATTTTACTACACATGAATTATGTCTTCCTAACCCTGACATGGAAAATAAGACACCTTCGGATAGGACTACAGTGGTAAGACCTGTCTACTTAAGAGTGTCTAAATTATCTAACATGATAGCTGTCATTTAAAAACCTAGGTGTATATATCTGTGTATCACGTGTGCAGGTGCCCATGGAGGTCAGAAGAAGGCATTGGGTTCCCTGGACATGGAGCTATGGATGGTTCTAAGCTGCCTGACATGGGTGTTGGGAACCAAACCCAGATCCTCTGGAAGAGCAGTCAATGCTGTTAACCAATAGGCCATCTCTCCTGGCCTGACATCTACCATTTGAGATACCTGAAGAGGAAGTGAATCTAAGCTTTATTACTGTTCTGTTGCCTGTTGGATTTTGGCAGAGTACTCAAAGAGGCAAAGAGGAATTAACAAAAGTCAAGGAGAAGCCCCCACTCCAGTTGCTCACCTGAGCATGGCCCTTGTCCTCCTGTTCAGAGAGCGCAGTTTCACCAGCAGTTGAGGCTGCCTCCGCATGCTTATCATCTGACGGAACACACTGCCCTGGGCTATGAAGGCATCAGGAATATGGAGACAGAGTTTAAGTGCTTGGGACAGAGTTCATTCAAACAAATATTCAGTGAGAACCCATAGCCAGTGGTGCTGGATTGCATGAAAGGCAGTGGTCACCCGCCTAGCTTCCGGAGCCTGTCTGAACATGAACACCTATGTGTCTGCAGAGGGCACCCCACAGGGCACTGTGACAGGTACTCTGTGACATGAAGAAGGGGAGCTGACAAAACATGCTTGGCTCCAGGTAGACCCAGCCGACCCACAGACTCCAAAGCCCTCTTGTTCTGAAAGGTGGGACCCGCACTAGGGGCAGTGGTGAGAGTTGGCAGCACCAAGCCAGGACCAAGATGGTGGAGGCATGCCAAGGAACTGCAGGTCTGTTGAACTTACACTCTACAAGGAAGGACTGCATCTATCTTTACTGTCCATTTTCCTGCTTCTCCAGCACACTGCTGGGTGGATGGTACTAACACCGCTGGGTGGATGGTAACACTGCTGGGTGGATGGTACTAACACTGCTGGGTGGATGGTACTAAGGGCACTGCTGGGTGGATGGCACTAACACCGCTGGGTGGATGGTACTAACACTGCTGGGTGGAGGGTACTAACACTGCTGGGTGGTACTAAGGGCACTCAGTTTCTTTTGGAGGGCAACTTGGCATGCATTCAAATAGTCTTTGAATTAGCTTTTTCTACTCATTCTATATTTGTCATGAGTATTATGCTGGCAGTTTGATGCCAACTTGACACAAGCTAGAACCATCCCAAGAGAAGGGAACCTCAGTTGAGAAAATGCATCCATAAGATCAGGCTGTTTTCATATTTAGTGGCTGATGGGGGAGGGCTAGCCCATTGTGGGTGGTGCCATCCCTGGGCTTTATAAGAAGGCAGGCTGTGCGAGCCATAAGGAGTAAGTCAGTAAGCAGCACCCCTCCATAGCTCCTGCCCTGTTTGAGTACTGCCCTGTCTTCCTTCCAAGATGAACTAGAGTGGTGGTTTAAAAGAAAATGGTCCCCAAACAGGGTGACAGTATTGGGAGGTGAGGCCTTGCTGGAGACGGTGTGTTCTTGCTGGAAGAAATGTGCCACTGTGGGGGTGGGCTTTGAGGTCTCCTATGCTTACGCTTATGTCCAGTGTGACAATTCACTTCCTATTGTCTGTGGATCAAGATGTAGAACTCAGCTCCTTCACCAGCACCATGTCTGCCTGCACGCCACCATGCTCCCCGCCATGATGATAATGGACTAACCTCTGAATTATAAGGCAGCCCCAGTTAAATGTTTTCCTTTATAAGAGTTGCCATGGTCATGGTGTCTCTTCACAGCAATAGAAATCCCAACTAACATCAAGTATCAATCCAGGTCCAGTAAAAAGGAACTGAGACAGGGTCCCCATTCTTACAATTTTCTACCGTAGAGTCTCAGATGTGTTAACAAAAAACCACACACTTAGATAAAAGTGGCTCCATTTCCATACTGACGACACATTAAGGACTGTGATTTAGAGCAGAAAGTGTGTCTTGTTAGGACACAGGGACATTCTTGCAGCTCCACTGCCTGCCTCATCTTAAAGGAAAGGAGGGTAATGCAGTTTGGGTTTAGATGTCACTCAAAGGCCTATGAGTGCTGGAGAGACGGCTCAGTGGTTAAGAGCACTTGCTGCTCTTGCAGAGACCCAGAATCAGTTCCCAGCACACACATGGTGGTTCACAACCATCTGTAACTCCAGTTCTAGGGCATCTGACACCCTCTTCTGACCTCCACAGGCACCAAGCATGCATGAGGTGCATAGACATACATGCAGACACACAAAGACACGCACACACACGCTACATCTTTTTTTTTAAAGACCTGTAAAGAAGAGGTGGCGGGACCTTTTGAGGGTGGGGCCCTCAGGGACACCTTAGGCCATTGGGGCTGTACCCATGAAGTAGATAGAGGGACCCTTGCCCCTGCTCTGTTCCCAGCCATCAAGGGGGAAAGACTTCACCACATACATGACCATGCTGTTCTTTGCTAACACAGGCACAAAGCAACAGGGCCAGTGACCACAGACTAAACCCCCTCTCCTTTAACTTGCTTGTGGCAGGATTCCGGGGTTAAGAAGCCCCTAACAGAGGGTTACACATAGGCTGTACCTCTTCTGGACACTGAAGGGTCCACTTCAACGCCTTTTTCGTAAGGAGTGCCACCATTCAAGAAGAGTTCATAGGTTCTATAAAAGAACAGTATACGTGATGGTCCGTGTCGTGGGCATTTGTGAACCAGACTCAGCCAGGCATATGCTTCAGGACAAAGGTCTTCTCAGGCGCTTTATCCAACCATTGGTAAGTGAGAATCAAGGTGCTGATTCTCTCATGAGCAGCATCGCAACAGATAGACGCCCCCCATTGAGTACTAACTGCATGCAGAAAGGGTGATTTTCCACATGAAGAGCTAGATCCTGACATCACTAAAATGATTTGTGTCAATAAGTAATGACTCTTATTTCTCAAATATATCGAGTCATTATATGCAATGAAGTTATTATTAGCTTCTACTGCATTCTCCTCCTCTCCCCCTCCCCTCGCTAGGTAAGCACTGTATCTCTGACTTGCTGCCTTCTGGCTCCCACGTGCTTCGCTTTTATGGGAGGATAACTTATGTGTGCATAGAGAAGTTAAAAGTTATTCGCCATTCTGCTCTTTGGAGGGGTTTACCTGGATCCACCCACAGAGCTCTGAATGAACCAAAGTGGAGTCACAGTGTTCATATCAGCCTGCGATTCCTCCCCACAACATACACTGGAGGGGATTAAAAATAGCTGTGACTCCATTTCTGGACAGGTAGACATGTACGTGTCTCCTTATGTCCTCTACTAAGCACAATATAACCCTAAGCTATATTGTAATATATTATAATTTATATATACTAAGTATAACATAATTTAAAAAAAATGTAAGAAATCAGGGTTCCCATAAAGATCCAATGATAACAAATGCCTTCTCCTTCCTGCTAGGGTGACATCAGATAACCAGTGGCCAGAGCCGAGAAGGCTGTGAGGGAAGTGTTGCATAAAGCCGTCCTCACAGGAGGCTTTGAGATAGGAGATAATCTCCAGGTTAAAGATGGAGGAAACAGACCTGGAAATGTTAAGGAACCTAAACAATCACCCAGGAAGAGCTGGGTCCAAAGCTCTGGATGGTAGAACTTCCCACCCAGAATCCTAGTGCAGGTCTGTCCCTCTGTCTGTCCACCTGCATCCCTCCTGCAGGGTAACTGTTTATATCCTTGACTTAGGTCATTAGTACCCCAATTTTTTTTTATTTAAAATTGTGATCGTCTATTTTCTTGCTAGTTTCTGAGATGGGGAGGCAATCCCCTCACCCTTGTGTGTGGGACATAGGTACTGGCCCAGGCTGCTGTTGCTCTTATGGCTTCAATGTGTTTACAGTTGCCGCCACCATGACTTCAATATCCTGCCTGTTGGGAAGGCAGAGGATTGCAGAGGACTCAGCTGCCCGCTCCCTGAAGGAAGCCAGGCTCTGTTTGCAGCATGCTGAGAGCGGGGACCTCATGAGGACTACAGACTGAGCGTTCTCAGCAGACAGCCCGTGCAAGTATCCTTTAAAACACTGACCTCCGAGTCACTCCTTTCTTACTGGGTGAGAGTGTACACTGGTCTCCATCCTTTCTCAAACACCAAGATCAATGTGAAAAGCCCTTTTTCCAAAACTTGTTGAAATATTAACAGGATAAATCGGATATAGTCCTGAGGAATTTTCTACAAGGTTGCTCATTTATGAGGAACAATAAGCCCACTTACTTTGCTGGGATAGGAATTCCGCTGGTGTCGAAAAGCTTCAGAAATACCCAGCCGCAGCTTAACTCTCCTCTCTCCCCAGTAGACTATGAAATAGAAGAGGCACAGAGAATGGTGTCTGAGATAATCACTCATAAGCAGTTAGCACTCACTCTGAGGACTAGCTGTCCATCAAGAAAAAGAAGCTGTAACATGCCAGGGCTCCATTTTACCTGTAGGTCACATGTTAAAAATGGTACTTCAAATGACATCCCTTAAACCTGACCCTGAGCTAACTGTTGCTACTGGGTCTCTAGTGCTAACAATTTGGGGACAATGTCAAATCGCAAGATACGACATGACATTCTGAAGCTTTGCTTTACGGGGGATGGAATAGAGGAATCAATAACTCAAAGATCCCCTGTGGAATATTCCTTTACACTGTGTCAATATATATCACTCTGATTGGTTTAATAAAGAAGCTGATTAGCCAATAGCTGGACAGAATAAGGCTAGGCAGGAGAGCCAAACTAAAGACATTGGGAAGAAGGGTGGAGTCAGAGGAGTCACCAGCCAGACATAGAAGAAGCAGGACATGTAAGAAATGAAGCAACAAGCTATGAGCCACATGGTAGCACTTAAATAAGAAATATGGGTTAATTTAAGTTGTAATAGCTAATTAGTAATAAGCCTGAGCTACTAGCTGGGCATTTATAATTAATATTAAGGCTCTGGGTGGTTATTTGGGAAGTGGCTACTGAGACACAAAGAAACTCTGTCTACGATTCCCTTGCTAGGAAGCTCAACCCTCCTGCCAATTGCTAGGGACCACTGGGGCTCACTTGGCTCTTCTCATGTCCTACCCATCCGTCTTGAAGATGTACAGGATGATGTGGTAAATTAACATGATCTTCCTGTCTAACTGCAAGGCCAAGTTTATATGCTACACCTCTCAAGCTATGACCCCGCCCCCCGACTCCCCACACGCACCAGAATATCCTCAGGACTTTTTAATTACCTCTGGAAAGTCCCACACTTTATCAGTGTTTGCTCTTTAGAAGCAACTGGGGTTCAGTGAGGCTATAAATGCCAACAAATACCCCTTTGCTTTAAACACTACTTAGCAGTACTGCATAAAAATCAAGAACCAGGGCAGTAAGAAGGCTCAGAGAGTCAAGGGGTCTGCTGCCAAGGCTGACGACTGGAGTTCAATACTTGAGATCAGATGGTGAAAGAAGAGAGCTGACTGCTACACTGTTCTCTGACCTCCATAGTGTACCCATGAATAAATGTAATACTTTTAAAAAAATGACAGTCATCATCACTCTGGTTCCTTCATAGTTCAATTTCTGATACCCAGAAATCCTCCACTGAGATTAAAGTGTGAATGCCCCCTGCCCCACCAGGCATGTATGTTTGAATACCTGGTCCTAACTGGTGATGCTATTTGGGATTTGGACCATGCTAAGGGAAGTGGGTCATGGGGTGGGACTTGAGGTTCCTGGTCCAGTCCTACTTCCTGTTCATGGTCTGCCTCCCTCTGCTGCTGGCCTTCACTGCCAGGATGGAGTGAGTCCCTAGAAGTGTAAGCCAGAATAAACCCTTCTCCTAAGTTGCTTTTGTCAGGGCATTTTACCATAGCAACAGAAGTGTGGCTAACCCGGCTTCTATTATTTTGCTTGTAAATCAGACACATTTCTAATTGTTCCCCTTTGATGCATCAGAACAGTTTGTATTTCAAACTTGACATACACTGCGAATGTAAGAAATTCCAACTTCAAATAATATCCCAAGGTCTGGAGTTGAAGAATTGGACCTGATGAAACAGTCCCCATCAAGCAAGCATGGCAAGATGCCAGCGACCTAGAATGATAAGGAAACCAAAGTTACTGCCAAAAGTGAAGAGCGGGCGAGGCTTCCAGCCCCATCCGTCTGCAAGGGGCTCGTGCCTTTGCTTTATAATAGAGGGAGATGGCGGGGGGGGGGTGAGTACAAGGCTTGCTGCCAGGCCTGAGGAGTGAGTTTGGTCTCTGGACTCACATGGCAGGAGTGCTGGCTCCTACAGGCTGCCCTCTGACCTTCACTTATATGTTGTGTCATATGCATGCCCACACGGGTGTGCTAAAACAGACACATGTAAAACAAACTTTATAGAAAGTAGCTGGACCAGATTCACGTCAATGACTGGAAGTAGAAACATTTAGCTTCTCTGCTGACAGGGAAATTACCTTAAACTTTCTTGATTTTTTTGCTGACAGGGAAAGAAGCAAACTACTTTAAGTCAGTCCCCAGTCCTGCATGTTTTACTTATACAACCACTGCTGTTTGCAAGCAAAGCTAAAGCTAAGACCAACGTGCACTTGTCCTTATTCCTGCCTTACAGACATCCCGTTCCCTTCAATCCACTCCATCTCCCCAGACAACCATACCCCCTTTCCTGCCTAGGAAACCCTATCCATTCCCCAAGACTTAGTTTCCCTTGCTCAAAGTCTCCCTTGGGCCTGTGGGATGAACCCTCCTCTCCTCTCGCCACCATGCTTCCAACACCCTCGGAGCCTCACAAGCACCACACTCTGCCTGAATGGTCCACAGACCCCAACTCACAGGCAGCACCACGGACAAATACCACAGTGCATGTGTGTTCGCGGCCAGTGTCCCTCAGTAGTGGATAGTGCAGCTATTCACAGATGTTAGCGTGAGCTCCCACATGACTAGCGCACGTGGCGTGCTCAGTGTCATTCAAGAAGCTCACTCATTCTTACCCACGCTTCCCAGCAGCTTGTGCTCATATCCCGGGAAAACAGAAAACCCTACCCTTACCACTGCATGTGCACAGGGGGCAAACAGTGAAGGTCTGAGCCAAGAGACACGCAGTGCTCCCTAGAGGCAGGTGTGAGGGGAACCAAGGGCTTTGAGGAGTTGTGCCACAGAGGAGGACACATGTCACATCAAGAGAAGTGGCTGAGCCTCCAGCATGCCCTCTCCCTGACCCCCTGTCTTGTGCTAAGACCTGACGAAGTTAAGAGGAAGGGAAATGAAGGGCTTCCAAAGTACAGTGGGACAAAGGAGTGGGCTGTGGGAGGGGAGAGAATGCTAAACAACGAGTCAGTCCTTGGAGGTAGGAAAAAAATCAACCACAAACAATACCGTAAAAGAACAAGAAGACAGCCTTGACTCACTAGCGGCTGTGTGGAACTGACTCAGTGATTGAAGCCCTAATCTCACCCCAGCCCTGACAGGATCTGGGTGTAGCACACTAGTCCCTGAGGCGCTGCTTTTGATTTATATCTGAGGAAAATACAAGTGCCATTAGCAAAGCTGGAAGATTTCATTTCTGAAAAATACCCCAATCCTAGTCTTATCTTCTTGTTTTCTGTTCCATCAAGGGACATTTCCTAACATGGAAATCCACTGAGAGAGGCAACTCACAGAAATCACAGCTCCAGTGATTGGGGGCTCGAGGGATTTTTGCCAAAACTGGCAAAGAAAAACTACAAAGGGGCTGGAGAGATGGCTCAGTGGTTAAGAGCTTTGCCTGCTCTTCTAAAGGTCCTGAGTTCAATTCCCGGCAACCACATGGTGGCTCACAACCATCTGTAATGAGGTCTGGTGCCCTCTTCTGGCCTGCAGACATACACACAGACAGAATATTGTATACACAATAAATAAATAAATAAATAAATAAATGAATGAATAAATAAATATTTAAAGAAAAAAGAAAAACTACAAAGACTTCCATTTGACCCTACACGCTGCACGCTCCATGTCCCACACTTTGGGAGCCTCATGCTGGATCGTATACTTCACAGGTAAAGAAACCCACTCAGCAGATGACTTACCTGGGGAGAAAAGGTCCATGTTTTGGGCTTTTTAGGCTGCCAGACTGCTCGGACTGTATGGATGTTGCTCAGAACCTGAAACAAGATTTTCTCATTTGAAACCACACTGTAGGAGCCTTTGAGATTCCTGCACTTCTGAGTCCCAAGGCATCAACAACGCTGCACTGGACAGCACAGACATGGTGCTCTCTCTGTCTCTGTCTCTCTGTGTGTATATAGGACAAAGAAAACGGAAGAACAAAAGATTAGAAGGAAGAGAAAACAGAGCATACAGCTGGGGGTGGGGACAGTGCAGAGCATGCGCTCAGCACATGGGAGGCCCTGAGCTCCATTTCTACCAAGAGAAAATCAGCAAAGATAAAGTGTCCAGCTGAAAATCCGGGGCTCCTCTCCAGCCCCTCCCTGCTACCTAGGGCACCAGAGCCCTTTCGTGAACTGCTCAGAGACTTGGGCTGTGTTGGGGGGGGCATCTCCACAAGTGCCATGTTCTTGCTTGGTATCAACAGCAGCACCTCTTATTTGTGGCAGTCTTAGATTTATTGTGGAAGAATAAACAGTGTGAAGATGTGCGTGCCTACTAGATATACCTATAACATGAAATCTGATTTAAAAAAATCAGCTTTTATGAGTTACTATCTATGATTTTGGTATAAGTTTTATTATTTTCATGTATTAATAAAAAAATTAAACTTTAAGCTAAAGCATGATGTTGTGGTGTACATTTGTAATCCCAGCAGAAGCAAGAGGATGAATTCCAGCCTAGCCTGGGCAGGACACTGTCTCAAACAAACGAACAAACAAACAAAGCTGGCTTCCTAGTTCTTGTGAAAGGCCAGACCGGGTGTATCTGGGAGACTGTCTCAAAAACAAACAAACAAAAGGCAGGCAGTTCATCTCCTTTTGGTCACCAGTGGTCACCAGTGACACCTACGGGCAGTGGTTCTATACAGAGGTGTGGAAATGAGGATCACGATTAGATATTCCAAGTTCAATGAAGGATGAACTCATCCATCATGCGTGGAAGTCGAAGGCCTCTGCTTGCTTAACACTCTGCCCTCCTGTCTAGCCCAGCACGTTTGGTTGATTCTTGCCTCCTCCAGCTCCCTCTGAGGCGCCCTCTGAAGTTGCAACCATCATCCCTCAACAAGTTCGCCCATGTAGCTCTCCTGTGCTGAGTGGAGTCCTAAGTGTTTCACTTGTATTAACTCACTTAGTCCTCACATCAACCCTGAGGTCAGTGCCAGCAAGGCCACATCATTTGGTCGGGTCTCATGCCAGCAAACGGTGGAGCTGCTTAGTCCTAAGTGAGCTGGCTCTTTATTTTGTTCAGCTGACAATGACACTTGGCTGTCCTGACCACCGGATACTGCAGGATTTCTCTACTTATCTTTCTGTTAGTGCTGTGTAGAGCTGTTCCATTTCTCACTGCTGCAGCAAAATAACCGACCACAGAGACTCAAGGAAGGTCGGGTTCACTGGCTCATTGCTTGAGAGCACAGCCCACCATGCAGGGAGTGTGGTGGGGAGAAAGTGCCTCTAGATGTGGCCACAAGATCTTAAGGCAGTTGGTCACACTGTGACATCGACCAGGGAACAGAGAGAGTCCAATGCTGCTGCTCAGCTCTCATTCCTTTCCCCTTTCATGCTGATTAGACAGAAAAGGGGAAATGCTGTGGGATGTCTCTCTATACACTGTGAATATGTGTTTTTCTCACAGGCTGATAAATAAAGCTGCTTTGGCCTATGGCATGTCAGGATAGAGCCAGGCAGGAAATCTAAGCAGAGATACAGGAGAAGGGAGGAGTTGGAGAGAAGCACCATCCAGTTGCCCAAGGAACAACATGACAGCAGATCGGTAATGCCACAGCCACATGGCAATAATTAGATTAATATATATGGATTAATTTAAATGAAGAAGCTAGAAAGTAATATATAATTAATATTAAGCTTCTGAGTGGTTATTCGGGAACTGATGGGTGGGAGAGAAACATCCAGATACAGCCTGTGACCTAAGTCTATGGAATGTGCCATGCCTATTCTGCATGGGTCTTCCCTCTCTGGCTTAACTCAGTCTTCTACTTCTAGGTCTTTAAGTTAAGTTGGTAGCTTAGACAACTTACTTTGAACCTTTATTCTTCCCAGAATTTGCAGTTAAAGCTACAAATTTCTATCTAGGTACTAAGAATTTTCTCATAAAATATATATTTGTTTTAAAATAATCATTCATTTTTTTTGGTACCGGGCAAAAAACAGTCTCTAGAATCAGGGAGGAATAGAATGGAGAGCTTTGTATAGACATGGCAATGCTCTGTTTTCTTACTGAAGGTGTTGGTTACACCAGCGTATATATAATACTATATACTTCAATCCTATAGTTAAGACCTGGGCTGAGTATAACAGTCGGAGATAAGCATTAATACCTTAGATACATTAGCTCAGATAACATTGCCAGTGATGTACCAATATCACCCCCAACAACTCAATGAACCAGGAGTTAAACCTACATCATCAGAACCAGTATGGGTGCAAGAAGCCTTAATGTGTATATACTGTGTATGTATATATATAAAATACATGGTGCTAATAAAATCCTTTCCCCTTATCCTGGGGTGACTTGACTTAGCTTCCAGTGGACTTGGTTCTTACCTTACTACCATCGAAAAGACAGAGGCGCACATGTCTACTGAGAACCTGTATGCTTGTTCCTGGGAGAGGAATCATTTTACAGCTCCAGAGGGTCAGAACCAAAGACACACGACTTACTCTTGACATAATCTGAAAGGAAAATTAAGCACAAAATTTATTACTATTATTTGTTATTTATAATAAAATCAATTAATTTTACATAACATCTTTTTTTGTTTTGTTTTTCAAGATGGTTTCTCTATAAAACAGTCCTGGCTGTCCTAGAACTTGCTTTGTAGACCAGGCTGGCTTCAAACTCACTGAAATTCGCCTGCCTCTGCCTCCCAAGTGCTGGAATTAAAAGCGTGCATCACCACCCAACTACAAAACATCTTTTATAAATACAGCTTAAGAAAATAAATACAAAGCTAGGTACAGAAATTCACTCGGAAAATCTCAGAACTTAGGAGGTGAAGGAGAGAGATTGAGAGTTCAAGGCTAGCCTGGGCTACATGAGACCCTGTTTTAAAAACAAGCAAAGGAAGAAAAAGAAAATACATATAGATTTTAAAAAACAAGAATTTTACACAAACATATACACAGTTTTCAGTTAAGTACACTTAATATAAAAAACAGTCATTTGAGGTAAATTTTCATACAGCTATATTTGAAATTTGCATTTTTTTCTTAATTACTTACAAACTGCAATAAAAAGGACATGCAGAAAGGACTAGCAGGTAAAATAAATGATTTGACTATGGAATCACTATACTAGGTAGAAACTGGGAACAACCTAGATGTCTGCCCCTCAACCAAGGAATGTATAAGAAAATGTGGTACATCTGCACAATGGAGTATTACTCAGCTGTTAAAGGAACCAGGAAGTTTGAAGGCAAAAGGATAGAACTAGAAAAAATCATCCTGAGCAAGGTAACCCAGATCTGGGAAAGGCAAACATGATATGTACTCACTCACAAGTTGATATTATCTGTAAAATAAAGGATAATGATACTACAATCCGCAGACAAAGAGAGGCTAGGTATCAATGGGGCTAATGGGGAACACCTAGAGCTCCCTGGGAAGGGGACAAGAGATCTGTGAGTGGACTGAGGGTGAGTGTGGATGGGAACATGAGCGATCAGGCTGGGGGAGTACAGAGGAGGAATGTGCTGAAGGGGACTTCTGGGGGTCATTTCAGGGTCCAGTGGAAGTCTAGGACAGGAGACTCTCTCAGGAGTCTACAGGAGGACCCCAGCTTAGACTCCTAGCAATAACGGATAAGCAGCCTGAACTGTCCGCCTACTGTGACCAGACTGATGCCTGGCCCAATTGTTATCAGTGAGGACAGAAACAGATGCAGATCCACAGCCACACATTAGGGGGAATTCGGGGAACCATGTAGAAGAGGGGAGAGGAAGGATTGTAGGAGCGAGAGGGGTCAAAGACGCCAGAAGAAAACCCACACAATCAACTAACCTGGGCTTGTAGGGGCTCACAGAGTTTCAACCAACAACCAGTGAGTCTGCATGGGACTGATCTACACATTCTGCATATATGTTACAGTTATGTAGTTTGGTCTTCTTGTGGGACTCCTAACAGTAAGATCAAGGGCTGTCTCTGACTCTTTTACTGGCTTTTGGGAACCCTACTTCTCATACTGTGTCACCTTGTCCAGTCTTAATACATGGGGAGGTTTTTAGCCTTACTGCACCTTGATATGTAATTTTATCTTGATACTCATGGGGGACCTGCCCTTTCCTAAACAGAAATGCAGGAATGGATTGGGGGGTGGGAACAGAGGGGAGGGGTGGGGAATAGGGACTGGAAAGAGAGGAGAGAAAAGAAACTGAGGCAGGGATGTAAAATAAATAAATGTACTAAAAATATAAAATTAGAATTATTTCTTTTGTAACACGAGAACAACAATAGAAGAGAAAGGAAGATAAAGTTGAGGTCCAAAGTTCAAATTATAAAGTATTTTTCAGAAATACAGAGTGTATTCTCTGCAATGCATTTGTCAATTTCCATTTTACATGCTATTTACACATTTGTCACAGGACAGACACTGGGCGCTCTCATTTGACCAACAGTAAGCACACCTACCGTGCCTGCCTTAGCATCCCACAGAAGATCTCTGAAGGCCAGCTGCGATGTTGTGAGTGCCGGTTGTAAGAAGTAGCTTGCTCGAAACCGGTTCCCTGCAAAAATAACACCCCCTTTATTTTCTTACAAAAGAGAAATGAAAGGCAAAACCCTAAATCCATACTGTTACACGACAAACCTAACAAAAAATTTCTGAAAAGCCATGTACTCACTAAGAATTCAATTCCCAAGGCAGATGGACCAATATATGCTTCTATATTAAAACAGGGCACAAAAATTAAAGATAGAAATATATAAAGGTCACTTCAAGGTGACTCTAAGAAAGTTCTAGATTTTTAGACAAAAAGCTGCCTTATGATAATAAGGATTCATTCAAATACTTGTGTAAAATTTAAGAAATCTGTAATCACGTTTTAGAGTTGAGGAAAAGATTACATAATTAATTTCATTTTTAATTAATTTTTTGAGACAATGTCTCCTATAAATACCTGGCTGGTCTCTCCATGTAGCCAAGGATGACTTTGAGCTTCCAGTTCTCTTACTTCTGCCTCCCACATGCTGAGATCACAGGCCTACAACTGGACTTATTGTAGAAATCACTACTCACTCAAGAAAAGGTTCTGGAGCCCCTGCTGTGCCAAGTCAGAACCAGAATAGTGAACCTGAGATACATCCTGCCATCGTCAGCTTACAGCCGAGGGACTGACACGCGAAGCCAATGCAAGAGTTTGCAGGGTACTCAAATATAGCAGAATATTTGTTTACACTGTGAAGATTGGCTTAATAAAGAGCTGAACAGCCAATAGCTAGGCAGGAAAAGGTTAGGCAGGACTTCCAGGGACAGAGGGGACTCTGAGAAGAAAAAGGTGGAGTCACCAGCCAGACAGAGAGGAAACAGGAAGAGGAAAGAGAGGCAATGCCATGTGACAGAACGTAGATTAACATAAATGGATTAATTTAAGTTGTAAGAACTAGTTGAGACAAGCCCAAACTAAAGGGCAAACTTTCTTTTTCTTTTTTTTTTCATAATTCTTTGGTTTTATTTTTTTCCATGATATTTATTGAGCTCTACATTTTTCTCTGCTCCCCTCCCTGCCTCTTCCCTCCGCAAACTTTCATAATTAACAAGAAGCCTCCATTTGGGGCTGGCAACCAAAGAGGAAGTATGTCTACACTCAGTTAGTTTCAAGGGTGTAGGGGAACCAACATAACCATGGCAAGTATCCTGGGGAAGGATGGAAAGACCACAGGAAAGAGTCATTTTATCAGAGGGAACCTCAAGTCATTCCAAGGACAACTGAGCAGCTCAGGCACACAGGAGACACCTGTCACCATGGTTCTTCTTTACCACAGCTCACAGACAGATGTTCTTAAGACACCTGTCACCATGGTTCTTCTTAACAACAGTTTATAGACAGATGTTCTTAAGCACTGGGAAAGCCCAAAATGATCAAGGAAACAAATACCAAGTGGAAAGAATGCTCTGGAAAAATCTTGTTATAAAGCAGGGCTTAATGGGATGGGGCTTGGGGGCTGGTCCTTAAAGGCTGCAGGATTAGATGTCCTGCTAATACTGATTAGGCACATACCAAGGGGGGAAAGGCTGGGAAGGGTTGGCTAAAGATAGAGGTAAGGGCAACTGTCTTAGGGTTTCTATTGTTATGAAGGGACACCATAACCACCACAACTCTTACAAAGGAAAAGCATTTAATTGGAGACGTTTATATTTTCAGGATTTAGTCCATTATCATCACGGTGGGAAGCAAGGCAGCATACAGGCAGACACGGTGCTGGAACAGGAGCTAAGAGTCCTACATCCTGACCAGCAGGCAACAAGAAGTGAACTGTCCACTGGGTGTGGCTTGAGCATATATGAGACCCCAAAGCCCACCTGCAAGGTGACACACTTCTTCTAACAAAGCCACACCTAATAGTGCCATTCCTTTTGGGGGACGTTTTCTTTCAAACCACACAGAGGAAAGTTCCAGGACAGACTCCAAAGCTACAGAGAAACCCTGTCTCAAAACCGCCACCCCCAAAATGAACTAGGCAGGATTTTCAGGGAAAAGAGGATGCTGGGAAGAAAAAGGGCAGAGTCACCAGCTGACAAGAGGAAATGGACATGCAAGAAATGAGGTACTAGAAATGGATTAAGTTATAAGAGTGTTGAAGAAGGAGGCCGCTTGTTCGTTTCCTGGCAGCTCAAACCCAAAATAATCACACAGAAACTATATTATTTAAATCACTGCTTGACCCATTAGCTCTAGCTTCTTATTGGCTAACTCTTATATCTTAATTCAACCCATTTCTAGTAATATGTGTATGACCATGAGGTAGTGGCCTACCAGCAAAGTTTCAGCGCATCTGTCTCCAGCGGCAGCTCCATGGCTTCTCTCTGACTCCACCTTCTTCCTCCCAGCATGCAGTTTTTTCCCACCTAATTTAACCCATCTCCATTAATATGTGCATTGCCACATGGCAGTGGCTTACCAGGTAAAGTTCTGGCATGTCTATCTCTGGCAGTGACTCCATGGCTTCTCCTAACTCCTCCTCCTTTCTCACAGCATTCAGTTTAGTTTTCCCTGCCTACCTCTATTACCTGAACAGGTCCAAGATAGTTTCTTTATTAACCAATGGTATTCACAGCGTATGGAGGGGAATCCCACATCATAAGACCTAGTTAGAAACAAGTCTAAACCATTAGCCGAGCTTTTTGCTTACTTGCTTGCTTTTTTGTTTTGTTTTGTTTTTTTTTTTCAAGACAGGGTTTCTCAGTAGCTGTGGAGCCTATCCTGGAACTCACTCTGTAGACCAGGCTGGCCTTTAGCTCACAGAGATCTGCCTGCCTATGCCTCCCGAGTGCTGGGATTAAAGGCATGCCCTACTACTGCTTGGCTTTAGCTGAGCTTTTATAATTAATAAGAAGTCTCCATATCATGACTTGGGAGCTGGCAGAGGGACAGAAAAGTTTACCTACAAATGACACCCAACATTTGCACATGTATATTCATGTAAGGTTCTAAACACACAAAAATGGAGAAAATGCAGTTTCCTATTCTTGTGTCATTCATGCCTGCCACAGTACAGAGACACATCTCCCAGCAGCTGCCTGCATGCTTGAGCGGCCAGTGCGCCATGAGCTAAGCCAAATGGTGGGTTTCAGATTTTATTCATGTAGACAGAAAAGGTTACAGATACACAGTAAAGCAGGTTCAGAAAGAAAAACCTCTAAACAGGTTACAGTGTGTTTAACAATGTGTATAGGCTTAAGGGGAAAAATGAGTATAGACAGTCTTAGAAAAGTAGTTTAAAAATATTAAAGTCTTTAAAGAGAGAGTAAAATACAAAAAGAGAATAATCCACATAGAGATGGGAAATAGACAGGGAATCTGGATCCTGTATGTTATTACGTTATCTTCAAATTTTTTAGTTGCTGATGAACAAGTGATAGCTCATAATCCAATGAGACATTAGATTATGGAAACTGCTAAATTAAACAAATCTATATATTTTAAGATGTCTTAACTTCAAAATGGGAGTCAAAAAACATGTTGCATTAGAGAAGAGGTTATGCTTTTGTTTCCACAGAAAATAAAAGGCCGTGGATTCATTCTAGATTAAGAGAGATCAGATTTGACCAGGGGAGACCTCCTGAGTATCTTGGATACACACATGGGGGAGGAAACCAAAAAAGACTATGGGACAGGTAACTTGTAAGCTGATTCCTTGATATGGGAACAGCTCTGAGATGAGATTAGACATGATAAATCTTGTTGGCTACAGAGTCCTCATGACTGATTATACATGCCATTCTTTCATATGACATGGATAGAGATTTATATTAGTTTCATTATACAGTACAAACAGACTTATAAAGTTGATAGATGCCTTTTACCTGCTCAAACATAAAACAAAAAATCATCTTTAACTGACTTGTGCACAACACATTCTATATTTGTGTTAATGCAGATATGTATGGTACTTTTGAAAGTTTGAGTGTTTCCAGAGTAAGGGGACCAGACACCACTGAAAATGGGGGGCCCAGGTGATCCAGCCTCTCAGATGCCTCTGCTGCAGTTTCCTCAGAGTTCTGCATCCAGAACAGCTTCAAGGCTGCTGGCTAAGATGGTCCAGCTTCACAAACTAGTCTAGTCAGTACTTGACCATTATCCTAATAGTCTCAGGGTCCCCCAAAGATGCCAGCATCCCCAGACAACAGGAAGCAGTATAGAGAATGTAACACCCATATCTCTAAGAGATGGGATGGGTAGTTTTTGGTCATTCAGTGGGTTATAGATGTTTGTCATCATTAAGTGGGGGTTGGTTTCAAGTTGATTTTGGTCATGGTCAGGGAAAAAGCTGAGCAAGTAAGATTAGATTCAGGGATCTCTTTCTGAAGAGAAAAATGGGGATATAGTATAAAAATGATGACATAAAAGGATAGAATGTTGAGTCTACTTTTGAAAAAGTACTAGTCTCATATTTTACATTGGTATGGATTTTTGTATACAGATACAAACTTAAGGCAATTTTTGTTAGAACATACTATATAGACATTTCCACTCTTGTTTAAGGTGTTGTACATATGCAGCTCATTTAACAATGTAACAAAGTTCTAGTCCTTGAAAGTTATTATTACAAACTATTTTGGATAATAAAATATACGTTAGTAGCTAGTCACCCATTACAATCAAGTTTGTAGTCATGTTAGGCACGTTTTTAAAATCAGAGATATATTTTAGTTCTTTTTTTTAAAAAAATATTTATTTACTTATTTATTATGTATACAGTGTTTGTTTCCATGTCTGCCTACATGCCAGAAGAGGGCATCAGACCTCATTATAGATGGCTGTAAGCCACCATGTGGTTGCTGGGAATTGAACTCAGGACCTCTGGAAGAATAGTCAGTGTTCTTAACCTCTGAGCCATCTCTCCAGCCCCCAGATATATTTTAGATAGACAGGTAATCTTCAAACACTTCAAAGGCTTACAAAATATTTAAAGCATTTAAAATGTTTTATTAACACAGGGCTTTTAGTGAGAATGAGATATGTCTGCTCCTGGCAACATCAATTTACTTCAGAAAAGATATCAGACATCAAAGAACCTCCATATGGAATTTGTTTTCATTGTGGCAAGGTTAGTCACTGGGAGAAAAAAAACCCTGTTCTTACCTTGACTGTGACAATATGCTGTACAAACTGAACAAGCAGGTCACAAAGGAAAAACATTGTCTAATTTTGCCAATAGAAGGTAAGACAGTCCTTCAAATTTCCTGCTTTACAGAAAAGTTTGTTAGATATTCTAGGCCTGTAGGCCTAAGATGGATGCCCTAATACTACAGAGGAACCTTGAGTGATTGTCCAGGAAGACAGATATCTCTGTCATTTCTATAGTTTTAGAAGTTGTTTGCTCTGTACTTCCTGTTATTAAGGTAATATTATATCCTTCTGGGGTTTTTGATGGAGTTTAAGACTAGTCATAGTTATAGTTTTCCTTAGTTCTGATAGAAGGTAAATTAGGTACAGTGCTTTGGACTTATCAAGATAGAATAGATAGTGGAATATTTTCTCAAAATATGCCAAATACAAATGAACTGGACACTGTAAATATAATCCTTACCTGATAATTGTTCTTCTTGTTTATACTTTCATTATGTTAGAGTTAAAACCTTTCCTTTACATTTAGACAAAAAGGGGGAAATGTTGATCATTTTGTACACTGTGAAGATTTGTCACTCAGACTGGTTTAACAAAACACAGCCAGGTGGTGATGGCACACACCTTTAATCCCAGCACTTACGAGGCAGAGGCAGGCAGTTCTCTGTGAGTTCGAGGCCAGCCTCATCTACAAGAGCTAATTCCAAAGTTACAGAGAAACTCTGTCTTGAAAAACAAAACCAAAAACAAACAAACAAAAAAAATCTGGATGGACAATAGCTAGGCAGGATTTTCAGGGCAGAGAGAATGCTGGGAAGAAGGATAGAGTCACTGACTAAAGGGAATAGACATGCAAGAAAAGAGGTAAAAACCACAAGTCACATGGCAATACACAGATGATTCAAGATGGGCTAATTTAAGTTATAAGAGGTAGTTAGGAATAAGCCTAAGCTATCAGCTTGGCTTTTATAATTAATAAGGACTCTCCATGTCATGATTTGGGCGCTGGCAGGAGGGACAGAAAAATCCTCCTACACATGAGCAAGAGGACCTCAGTTCTATCCCTCAGAACACAGGTAAGAGCCAGGTGTACTACAGCAGTACACACCCGTGGTCCCTGTGCTTGAGAGCAGAAATGGAGCTTGCTGCCTAGCAAGTGTAGCCAAATTAAGTGAGGGGGCCTTACCTCAAAAAATATAGTAGGAAACAATTAAGGAAGGCAAATGGTGTTCACCTCTGGCCTCATCACAAAGGAAGACACACGCACGCGTGCACGCACGCACATGCACACACACACACACACTCACGGGAGGGGTAGATTTAGGATCTTCAACTTGTTTTGACAATAACAGAAAAATTAAAGTTCAGCTTTGACTGCTTAACTACAAGAGTAGAGAGACTGAAAGCCCCGTGTTACCTTCATCCAGCAGCTGGGAGAGCACGGAGGGCCGGAACCCTGCAGGAATAGCTCCCATGGTGGCTAACATATCAATCGTGTTTGTCTGCTGAAGAGACGGAAATGAAATAGGCTTGTTTCCATTCCTCTCTTCTTCTGTGCACTACCTCAACACCATTTCAATCATAACCCAAAAGAGAAAAATACAAAACACAGACTTTGAGTAAGAAATACTGCAGTGTCACCCCAATTCCTTGAGGGTGACACTCACCATGAACCCTGGTCTCTCTAACAAATTTGACCTTCATAGTGACTAGAGTACAGAGCTCTGAGTTCAACGCCTGCGGCTCCACAGCATGTGTCACTGAACAAATGGTCACTAGTGCATCTGATCCACACCTTGGAATCGATGGATGTTTTGTGCATGTGAACTTCTGCCCACTCACACACACAAGCATGTCCTTGTAATTAAGGAAGGGAGTAAAGAGTCAGGAAGGCGACTCAGTACACTGTTAATGGAGATGGCTTATGGGTCTGAGAGGAAGGATTTTCGTTATGTTATATAATTTCTTCATAGAATTATGGGTAATTTCTTATCTGATGTCTTTTTTTATGTTTTTCAAATAGCTGAAATCTAATATCAGTTTCCCCAAAATGATAGAAGACTCACGTGGGAACACAGGATAATCCCAAGCTCTTAAATCATATCACAGATGAGATGCTCTACTTCTCATACAGAAGGACCTAATGAGAAATGCTATTTGGACCATGGGCCCAGCAGGTAGGAGATATGCCTTACTCTGTCCACCTTACATCTGCTATGATCTCGGCTGTCCCCCAGTCTCTATTCGGCTCTGAACTCAGTCTGAACTATTAAGGAACAAACCAAATGTATCTTACTTGCCAATTACGTCAATATTATTAGACACAAAACAGGAGACAGGAGATGATAACCAACCTCTGAGAGAGCCTTTCGAACAGCACTCCAGTGAGAATCAGTTCTAGGGAGACAAAGGAGCAAGGTCAGTGCAGGGACCAGGTATGCCTATTCCAACCAGGCACTCAAAGAAGTATGTAATCATCAATCAGTTTTGAAAACTAAACAGTTGTCTTAAAGAGGACACCAAGCTAGGACTAAATATCCTAAAAATCATTACAAAATTAAAGTAGCAACACATGTCTCCATTTCAAGAAAGTGTTGAATTTGTAGGGGAAAAGGGCCAGCCAGAGAAACCCACCTTGGTCCTGAAATCAGAGCCAGTAAAAGAAACACACGCTGGCTCAGACGTGAGCCAGTGAAAGAAATACTTTAATCCTGAAACCAGAACCAAAGAAGTACACCCTGATTCTGAAACCAGTGCCAAAGAAACACACTTTGGCCCTAGAATCAGAGTCAGTGAAAGAAATATGCCCTGGCCCCCAAACTAGAGCCAAAAAGCTTAAAAAGGTCAGTGAAAGAAACACAGTTTGGATCTGAGATCGGCCATCTCTGCCCCTGACCAACTAAACTAGCCAATCCCTGAGCAGGGAAAACCAATCCCTCTTCTCCCTGGGAAAATTCCACCTCTAAGAAGCCATATATAAGCCCTGTGCCTGTTCAGTTTGTGGCTGCTCTTCTTCCCTCCCTGGAAGAGGCGGCCACTCTCCTAGATGCTTCCCTTCCTGGAAGAGGCAGTCACTCTCCTGGATTCTTCCTTCCTAATAAATCTCTTGAACCAGGTTTGGGTGAGACCTTCTTCCACCAGAGCAGGGCTGCAACACTTTCGCCAGAGATGCTGCTGGGGAAACCTTCCTCTGGCAGAGCAGAGTTGCTACACTCTGGAGCAGGGGAAGGTTTGCTACACTCCAGAGCACTGGAGCAGAGCTGTAACAACTTCGCTGGGGAAGCCCTCTCCTGCCCTAGCAGAGCTGTTATATTAGGGAAACCTTTTCCTAGAGCAGGGCTGTAAGCTTCTACGCTTACTGTGACCTGTGCTATTCCCTGACTCCCGACTGTCAGAGCACTCTTCCACTCGAGCTGTAACACTCAGTATTCTCTGGCTCCCGACTGCCAGGATCCCTTTCCATCTGAACTGTGACACTTACAGGATTATTTATGATAGTAAAAATAAAACCAAAAGTTTCTGGGGCTGGAGACGGATTACTTGGTAAAATGCCTGCCATGCAAGTGTGAAGACCTGAGTTCAGTTCCCTAGAGCGGACATAAAAAGCCAAGCGTATGTACTTGTAATCTCAGAGCTGGAGAGGTGGAGACAGAACGGTGCCTGGGGCTCACTGCCCACAAAGCCCAGCCCAGTGAGCAAGCTCCAGGTCCCAGAGTTACCCAGTATCAAAAAGCAAGGTGCATGGCTCCAAGCATGCGTGCACACATGCAGGCACGCACAGGCTTCTTTACGCTACCCTGCTGCCCTCTCCCACCTCGTTACCTCTGCTTTACGTCGGCCCCATTTGCAGTTTCGTCCACCACCTCCACGTCCTCTTCACTGCCCTCCTTGCTGCCTTCTTCACTTGATTCTCGCTTGTCTTTTTTATTATAGGGCTGGAAAATTGTGGACATGCAAAGTGAGTTTCAGTCAATACAAAATCAATCAACAAAAGTACCAGTATTTTAAAGAAGACCTGTCATGGATGAGAATACTTGTAAGTGATGGGCAAATCCTGTAACATGTGTTTGCTAATTTCACTATTTGAAAAAAATGACAGGGAGGAATGGTAATTTCAAAACTTGAGAACTGGGCTGGAGAGATGGCTCAGAGGTTAAGATCATTGCCTGCTCTTCCAAAGGTCCTGAGTTCAATTCCCAGCAACCACATGGTGGCTCACAACCATCTGTAATGAGATCTGGTGCCCTCTTCTGGCCTGCAGGCAGACACAATATTGTATACATAATAAATAAATAAATCTTTAAAAAAAAAACAAAACTTGAGAACCTGAGTCAGGAGGATCATGAATTCTAGGCTAGCCTGGGCTCCACAGCAAGATCCTGTCTGAGAGAGAGAGAGGGGAAAAAAAGGAGACAAGTTTTAACCAAGATAAATCACATACCTGTTTATGTTAGATGGAATTTAAATTAAAAATTAAGAAAAGGATCAGTGAAAGTGCTGGAAGAAGATAATCATGCAATAAGAAAGCCCTTTTCAGAAGTAATATCAAATGTAAAACCAAAAGTCATGAGTGAACACACTGACAGGTTTATGTAACAAAAACACACATATGGGGGCTGGAGAGATGGCTCAGACGTTAAGAGCACTGATTGTTCTTACAAAGGTCCTGAGTTCAATTCCCAGCAACCACATGGTGGCTCATAACCATCTGTAATGAAATCCAGTGCCCTCTTCTGGCCTGTAGGCACACATGCTGACAGAACACTGTAAACAAAATAAATAAATCTTAAAAAAAAAAAAAGAAAAAATACACATAGCTGGAAGTCAACAAAAATATCAGACACAAATGTCTGAAGGCTAACATCTTCATTAATAACATAACAGCTGTTATATTCAATAAGGAAAAATATAAGTAGAAAACAAGGAGTATAATAAATGCAAACAAAACAATAATGAGATTAGTTTTGATGACCACAGCCAACACTGTCAAACATACAAGAAAACACTCTCAGGGGATGGCAAATTGGAGAAATAAATCAAATCCAAAAATGACTGTGTGGATTATCACCACAGCAGCTGCTTGTTCTCCATCTCAGTGCTGAAAGAATTTCTGACTGCAATAATGGGCACTGGGCACTGGGGAGGCTGAGACAGGCCTACTTGGCAACCCAGTGAGAGACCGTCTCAAAACTAAGATGGCCAGTACTTGAAAATAGCACTAACCCCTATGGCATCATCATGATGGGAGTGTTCCAGAGCTCACGATGAGGGCCCAGGAGGCAGGTAGTTAATACACAGCACTTCCCCTACCAACCATCGCTCGCTAACAGGTCAGAAGTACAGCTCCATGCCTTATCACCATCAGAACAGAAACACTTTGTAGCAGGAAAGGCACAAATGGCCAGGACTAACCTCCAAGTAGGTTCTGGGAATGAGACCCTCATTTCCTTCAGCGTCCTTAGCCAGCCACCAACCATCAGGCTTTTTTTCCATTATATGGAGAATGTCCCCTTTCTTAAATAAAACAAAGTAGAAACTGAACAAGAACTCAATAACAATGAACAATGTCTCATTACAAATGCTTCAAAATGTTTCTACTAAAGTAAAATAAGCTTTATTAATTATTTAGTCCCATTTAAAAATAAAGTCCTTAACACTCTACTATTGACTCTATGTGACTATAAAAGAATCACTTCATTTGGCTACTTAGCTCTCTCTCTCTCTCTCTCTCTCTCTCTCTCTCTCTCTCTCTCGCTCTCACACACACACACACACACACACACACACACACTCACATGAAGCTTATACTCAAATGAGAAGCACCTCTTCACTATTTTGTGTGTGTATGCGTGTCTGAATGTTTTGTCTGCATGCATGTCTGGGTACCACATGCATGCCTAATGCCTGTGGAAGTGAGAAAGGGCTTTGGATCTCCTAGAACTGGAGTTACAGACTTTGAGCTACAATGTGGGGGCTGGAAACCAAACCTGTGTCCTCTGTAAGGGCAGCAAGTGTTCTTAACTGCTGAGCCATCTCTCCAGCCCCTTCACTATCATTTTGAAGGTATCATGCCTATGCCAACACTTTGATTATTACATAAGAAAACTGAATTTGTGCATCTCTTTGGAAAGCATTTTTCAGAAGCAGCATGTGAATCCTTGAGGAAAATCAGTTCTGTGAAATTAAAATTAAACCATATGTTAAAGCGAAAATAGTACTTGTCTAATATATATCCCAATTCACATTTTGAATTATATTTATCCACACATAAAAATATAATCCACCAGCCAGGTATGGTAGTACATACCTTTAATTACAATACTGGGGAGACAGAGGCAGGTGGATCTCTTGATTTTGAGGCTGGCCTAGTCTATACAGTGAGTTCCAAGCCAACCAGAGACACACAGTGAGACAGGGATTTTCTGTGCAACAGCCTAAGCTGTTCTACAACTCACTTTGTAGAGCAGGCTGGCCTCGAACTTAAAAGGATCCACTTGCCTCTGCCTCCTGAATGCTGGGATTAAAGGTGTGCCATGACTATCTGGTATATATTCTATCTTTGATGATCAAAGAAGCTCTACAATTGAAGATATTGAGAAACAAAGTCTTTCTTAGATTATACACTCTGTCTAATATTGATAGCATTCTTCAGAACTGAAAAATAATTCTATGAATTAAAATGTAAATATATTTGTTGCATAATACACTTATATGTCATATTAATTAGTTAATTTTGAAATTTTATAACTATACGGACTAAGATTGGCATATTCTTTAAAACTTTCAACTTATGTTCACAACAGAAAGCTGTAAGCTTCTTTAAGAATCACAACTCCAGCTGGAGAGATGGCTCAGCCATTAAAGGCTGGGCTCACAACCAAAAATATAAGAACCACACGTCTAGCTGAGGGGGTGGCACACACTTTTACTCCCAGCACCCAAAGGCAGAGGCAAATGGATCTCTGTTAGTTCAAGACCAGCCTGGTCTACAAAGCGAGTTCCAGGATAGCTAGGACAGAAAAACCATATCTTGAAAAACAAATGAACAAAACACACACACACAAAACAAAACAACAACAATAACAAAACCCAAAAATCCACCAGTCTAGGCCAGGCCAACTTAGTGGGAAAGTGCTTGTATAACCCCCCTGACTTGCTCTCCATCACTGAGAGTTTATTTTTTCACCCTCCTGCTACTTATGTATGCAGAGACCAAGCATGAGTGACTGGAAGGAAGGCCTTTTTTTGACAGGGGAGAAGGGGAGTGTGTATTTTTTGAGACAAGGTCTCACTATATAGCCTTGGCTGGCCTGGAACTCACTCTGTAGACCAGGCTGGTTTTGAACTTACAGAGATCTGTCTGCCTCTGCCTCCTGGGTGCTGGGAGTAAAGGCGTGTGCACAGTGTCAGGCTACTGAAGAACTGCCTCTAATAACGTGAAACATGCCTATTGCTTCAACCTACAGGATCTGCCTGAGTTGAGTAATTTCATGTATGCCACAACTATAAAATGTACCCTTAATTAGGAGCTATCAAACTACAGCTATTTTGAAAAAAAATCTTTAGAAAGGGAAATTTTAATAAGAGAACCTCCTATTAGTGCTACTTACAAGTTATGGTTATTTTTCTAAAAAAGGTTTATTCTCAGGACTGTGAAGGGCAAGTGCACAGATAGCTCTCAGGGATTTCTGTTAGGGATGCACTTGCCCTGGCTAAACTGCAGACTAACTACCTACCTTAAACGTCAGGTCCCCAGTCTGCTGAGCAGCGAAGTCCCCGAGAGCAAAGTACGTGACAATTTCTGCTTGTTTAGGAGAGGCTTGTTCCTGCTTTTCTTCCTCCTCTCCTTCTGATTCTTCTTCCTCTCCACCGGTTTCTTCAGTTTCTTCTTCATCTTCTTCCGTCAAGTCCTCATCCTCTTTGTCACTGTGTGCCTCATCTCTACGAGAAACAAGTTTATCAGTGGGATACGCGACGTCACATCCAGGCACAAAGTAAGCAGAGAAAGCTTGTATGGACAAAAGCTGCTCCATATTTGGAGCTGGAAGGAAAAAGAAGTAGTAGAAGAATGTGGATGGCAGTTTCCACCATCGAGTTGACCTCTAGTTGGCTAGAAGGACTGGGGGTGAAGAAGCTGAGGCGCTAGACTGTCTTTCAGCCCTGGAGTCGCCCCGCACACACTGCTCAAGCATCTTTGTACAGTGCTCGCTGCATGGGCCCTGTGTTTAAATTCTGCCTCTACCCATCCTTCCTTGAACAATCTTGGGTTAGATTAGTTGGTCTTGTGTTTGTAGTGCTGGGAATTGAATCAAAGGCCTTACATATATTAGGAAAATGTTCTACTAATAAGTTACAGCCCCAGTCCTTGGCCACTCACAATCCTCTGGCCTTAGCCTCCCAAGTGTGGGGTTACAGACATGTGCCACCATGCTCAGAAAGAGCTGCAATTATTTCTCATAAGAAACCATAACTTTTGTCTTTGTTGATCTGACCCATGGCTTATCTGTTCTCATTTTCATTGTCTTTTTTGTTCCCTTTCTTGGGTTTATTTGGCTCCTTTCTTCTTTGGCTTCTTAAGTTAGAAGCTCTAACAACTAATTTTCAATCTTCTTTCCAAATTACTCATCCCAAGCTAAGCGTTTCCCCCTAAGCACTAATTCAGCTCTAAGTCACAAGCCACATTCATTTTTATTCCCACTATGTGTTCTAATTGTCACTGCAATATTTTCTTTGGCTCATGATTTATACTTAAGTGTTCGATTTAATTTGCAAACATTGGTGATTTCTACTTTTTTGTCATTGAATTACAAATTATGTTACATTATTGTAACATAATTCTAAAATTTCAAACGAAACCCATGACATAGATTCAGTTCTTTGAAACACAGTGACAAGTGTTTGGGGCGCCTGTGGCTCACCGAATTCACAAGCGATGGATCCTGTGCACTGCACTTTGTTGGGCGCTGGGTCACCGAGTTTCAGAGCAGCATGTGAATGCTTGTCCAATGGGTCTCTGTGAGACAAGGCTGGTAGAGATGGTCTTTCATTCAGCAAGGACCAGCAGCCCCCACGGCTGCACAGAGTGTGCTGGGACCTGCATGCTCTCTTCTCTCCCACAATACTGATGATTCTCTTGGCAGGTTTTTGTTTGTTTGTTTTTATTTTCACTTCGTCAGTCGCGCATGGGACAGATGTGATCACTCCCAGAAACATTTTTTTTTTCTCAAATGTTTTCCATTAAAATTCTTTGGAAACTGTTGCTTCTCAGTTTTTTTTTCTTTTTCTTCAGGTTTCTTATCTATAAACACCAGCTGTCACCCCAGACCCTGGGAACTTTTCTGATTCAGTGCAAGTAGTACAGGAGCAATAAAAGTTAATGGGCACATATAAGGAAGCAACACAGGGGACATTAACTGTGTCTCTTAATTTTGGGAAAAAAACATTAAGATGGAAGAAGAGTGCCTTATCAAAGTCCACCCTTTGTAGAAAGGTTTAGGCATGCAGGACCCTTTTGTGGGACAAGGCAACAGTTTTGGAAGCCTACAAGCTAACTGTATGCAAGCAGCTTATGGTAAATTACCCCTATTTCTGTAAATATGCTTTATTAAGCTTTGAATGATATTGTTCTTCTTGGGAATGTGTGCTCATGTCTATTCCATGATGTGCCTGGCTTGATATTTGGCCAACCTAATAAAATTCTGAGTATTGCTTTTGGTTTAAAAGTTGTTTGCCTGTAAAAGATGGGAAAAAACACATTTGTTCTCACTGGAGGTTAATGCTGGAGGGTGGGAAAAATGAACTTATTTTTGAAGTATAAAAAAGATGATTTGAGCTATTTGGAGCTGGCCACTTGTGCCAAACTCATCCGGTGGTTGGACACTTCTTTGCACCGATGCCCCTTCCTGGTCTCAGGACCTGAGCCCCACTGCGCTGGGGTCAGCAGCACTTTGTTTCCTGGGACTCGGAGGTCTACACCGTCTTCACTGATGTTATCAGTCAAGGTTGCTGAGAACCAGGGATTAATTTCCTGACCTACATACAGTTCTGGCAGCCCTGGCTTTAGACATTCGAGTCTATGTTATTAGGGTTTTTTTTTTCCCCTACTGAACTTACTCTTCTATAAACACAAAATGTTCGTTCTTTATAGTAAACACTTCAGGCCTAGATGTCTACTTTGCCTGGTTAAGTAACTAACGGCCTTACTTAGCTTTTGCATGTAGGATATCTTTCCACTTTCCCTTTTGAAGTTATCTATAATTTGTACAGAAAAACAATACAAAACAAAGAACCCCAAGGCCAACCTGACAATCTCTTTTTTAAAGTGGATTAGTCCACTCACCTTTGCTACAACGTCTAAGTGGCTACCTTATGTCTAAATATGCTACCCTTTAGTTTACTTTTGTCTCATGTGGCATTTTTTTTGGTCTCTCTTTTTCTCTTTAAAAAATTTTTTGTTTGTAGAATTAAGTGTAAGGAAAACCAAAAAGGATAGGTTACTGCCCTTCTTTTTGTAAGTCTCATGATATTGCTTGAAATATATTCGTGGTTAAAATAAAAAAAATTTTTATTAATTTTTAGCACTTCACCTTTTGTTTATATTGTTTTCCTAATGTATGTATTATAATGTAATCTAAACTATCATAGTCTTATCTGAATTAATGTTTTTATTATCAGCAAAAATAAAAGAATCTCAAGCTGACAGAATTACACTCAACTCCTTTGTACCAGGGTTGTGCTCATACAATACACGGTCAATCCTCACTAGTTCTAGTTTCCACATCTATGAATTTGTTCGCTTGCTAAGACAGAACGAGCATGAGTAGTAGCTATGTGCTCAGCTGCGGGCATTCCCAAGGCGGCAGCAACTATGAGCGGACAATGCACAACCCCACCTCTGGCTGACCACAGCAACAGCGTCTTTGCCTTTGGCTTTCCTTCGCTGAACAGGTGCCCTTGCAGTCTGCTTAGCATTATGTCTTCTTCCTTTTTGTGGTATCACTGTGTTTGCTGCTTGAATGTCTCCAAAACGGGTTACTAGAGTGTTCGAAGAGTTTCTAAGTATGAGAAAGCTATGTTTGCCTTCAGAGAGGCACAAGGGTTAGGTAAGACTTTTCATGTGTAAATTATAGTTCTGTTGGCTATGGATTCATGTTAATGAATCTCTGTGTGTGTGTGTGTGTGTGTGTGTGTGTGTGTGTGTGTGTGTGTGTGTGTGTGTGTGTGTGCATGCTATGTCTTTAGACAGAAACACATGTAAACAATCCTGTGTATTACCCTGTTGTTGAAAACATTGTTGCTAGAAGCTTACAGGAATCTAAACCTATAAATCCCATGGGTCTCTAAGTCAGTGTCCTTAGTAACTTTATAGAACATAACTACTGCAAATAACAAGACTTGACTATTGTGGTGCTAATTTTATGTCAATCTGAAATAAATTAGAGTCATCTGGGAGGAGGAAATCCCAACTGAGAAAATGCCTCCATAAGATTAGGCTGTAGGTGGCCAGGCAGTGATGGTGCACGTTTTTAATCCCAGCACTCAGGAAGCAGAGATAGGCGGATCTCTGTGACTTCAAGGCTAGCCTGGTCTAAAAGAGCTAGTTCCAGGACAGGCTCCAAAGATACAGAGAAACCCTGTCTCGAAAAACCAAAAACCAAAAACCAAAACCAAAGTCAAATCAAAACAAAATAAAACATTAGGCAGTAGGCAAGCCTGAACAACATTTTTTTAATGAGTGATTGACGGGTTAAGGGCTAGTCCACTGTGGGTGGGGCCTCCCCTGAGCTGGTGGTCCTGGGTTCTGTAATAAAGCAGACTGAACAAGTCATGGGGAGCAAACCAATACGCAGCACCACTCCATGGCCTCTGCATCAGCTCCTGCCTCCAAGTTCCTCCCTGATCAGAGTTCCTGCCTGACTTCCTCTGATGGACTGTGACTCAGGATGTGTAAGGCAAATAAACCCTTCCCTCCCCAAGCTGCTTTTGGTCATGGGTCCACAGTAATAGGCACAACTATACACTATTAGTCCCCCAAACACATCTTTTGCTTTGCTTCATGCCATCAAGTATCTTTGAAAGACATCTAAATTACAAAAGCTTAGTCTTCCATATTTTCTTTTCCTGGTTTTTTTTTCTCCCCCAAAAAGGGTCTCACTATGTAGCTCCGGCCATCTTAGAATTCACTATATAGACTAGGCTGGCCTCGAACTCACAGAGATCTGCCTGCTTGTGCCCCCCTAATGCTGGGATCCACTGCCTATCCTTAACAGTTGTTTCTAATGGGCGCATAAACACAACACTGACTACTCTGTCATTCTCAATATTAGAAAGCAACAAAAGGTCCTAGAATGTTTGCAAGTATATCCATTGTTCTACCTAGAATTCAGTGTAAAAGGTCAGCGCACAAGCTGGGCATGGTGGCATATGCCCATAATCCTAGCCTTAAAGCAGCTGAAAAAGGAAGACTACAAATTCAAGACCACCCTGAACTACATAGCAAGACCCTGTAGCAAACAGTTGAGGAATAGCATTTGAAGAGGCTAAAAAAATGATTTTTTTCTCTCCACAACTGGGTTTGTTTATACCTACAGGGCTTTTGTTCTGTAATTTGTAAAAACTATTATTAATGTTCTTTCCAACAAAAACAAAATACATGTTTCTGCTTTCAATGTTCCAACAACATTCACATTCTTTGAAAGAGGTAGTCATGTAAGCAGACAACCTTAATCACTTTCCGTGTTTGCATCAAGCCTTGCTTTAAGGTGCCATGTGCATTTTCTAACAGTGGTCTATTTAGCTCTTCAGCTCTCGAGTCTACTGCTTCAGCCAGAATACAGTCTGAGGGCAGAGACTATGATGCCTCTTAGCATGGCTCACAGGAGATAACACATTCTGGAATCCACAACACACACTTAATTGCCTGTAGTGTTTTTGATAATTTTTTGTTCAAGCTGCCATATGTCTCTATTCCTAACCAAATATAAAAGTGGTGAACACAGGACTTAAGGAGGAAGGGAGCATACTTGAGAGTGTCCTTCTTGCTGACGCCCACAGCAAGCTCCTGCAGCTGGCAGGCCAGTTTCTCCAGAAGATTGTACTGCTCCTCTTTTCGCGTCTCATAGTTCCCGACAGGTGCAGATTCATCAGCCTGTGAGAGAACAGGGACCTGACTCATTGGAAAACCAACCCCAGGTTCCCTAAATATAATTAATTTAAAAGGACAACAACAGGGCTAGAGAGATGGCTCAGTGATTAAGACTGCTTACTGCTCTAGAAGAAGAAACAGGTTTAATTCCCAGCACCCATGTGACAGCTCACAACTGCCTATACTTCCAGTTGTAAGGGATCCAATGAACTCTTCTGGCACCCAACAGAACTGCAAACATAGAAACACATATAGCCAGGCAGGCACACATTCATACACATAAAAAAAATTCTTACAAAATAAATAAAAGAAGCAAGTTTTTGTGGTGTATACCTTTAATCCCAGCACTCAGGGGGCAGAGGCAGGGGGACTCTGAATTTGAGGCCACTCTGGTCTACAGAATGAGTTCCAGGATGTCCAGAACTATATAGTGAGACTCTGCCTCAAAAAACAAACAAACACAATAAATAAACAAACAAACAAACAAACAAACTCCAATAAATGCTGTAAGACAAGATTACATTTACCTTGGAGGATAAGAAAGAGTTTATAGTTCATTGACTTGGAATTTAAATCAAATGAAAAATAAAATTATATGACTCAAACAATTTTGGGCTTTCTTGCTTCCTTGTTATATATTATAGACCTTATATAATCAGCATGAGACAGGTTTTGGTAGTACAAAAATAAGGAAAACTCGTTCCTAAATTCCAGCACTGACTGGTAAAGAAAGGTCTCTTCATTTTGTTGTTACATTTTCACTGACCCTAAGGGGCTAGCCTGCCTCTGACACTGAGTTCTGTGTAACCAGAGAGGTTCAGACCAGACTGTCAAGGTGCAGGACCAAGCCTTCAGAACAGGTGGCGCCACTTCAAATGCTCCATGGGGCTTTAGCCCTGGACACCATGGAAACTCTGGTTCATGTTTAAAAATCCCAACTGCCAAGAGCAAATTCTTGTTCATCTTATTTTTGTAAAGTCACTGATATGAGAGATACTGTGTCATCAAGAGATCTCTTAGCCAGGTACTCTCCCCCCACAGAAGCGTTTCTAAACTGTTAACACACAACTAATCCAATGTAAAAGAAAAGGAACCCCTGTAAGTAGCTGTCTCCAGGCTGTCTGAGTCGGCAATGTTGGGTTAACGTGATCAGAGAGAGACTTAGCGTCTGAGGTCCTGGCTGCTCTGCTCTCATAACAAAGCTAAGGGGAACTGTGGTGGCTGATCCTGCTTGTCCACTTGGCACACCTTGCAAAGGGAACCCCAACTGAGGAGCTGTCTCTATCAGCTTGCAAAGGGAACCCCAACTGAGGAGCTGTCTCTATCAGCTTGCAAAGGGAACCCCAACTGAGGAGCTGTCTCTATCAGCCTGCAAAGGGAACCCCAACTGAGGAACTGTCTCTATCAACTGAGGAGCTGTCTCTATCAACTGAGGAGCTGTCTCTATCAACTGAGGAGCTGTCTCTATCAACTGAGGAGCTGTCTCTATCAACTGAGGAGCTGTCTCTATCAGCTTGGCCTGTTGTCATGACTGGGACTTATTCTTTTTTGGTTTTTTGAGACAGGGTTTCTCTGTGTCTCTTTGAAGCCTGTCCTGGGACTCACTCTGTAGACCAGGCTGGCCTCGAACTTACAGAGATCCGCCTGCCTCTGCCTCCTGAGTGCTGGGATTAAAGATGTGCACCACCACCTCCTGGCGGGACTTTTTCTTGACTGTGAATTGATGTTGAAGGGCCCAGCCCAGGCAGGTGGGCCTGTGTATAAGAACGGGGGCTGATGTGAGCTTAAGAGCAGGCCCGTGAGCAGCATTCTGTTGTGAGATATTTGATTACACTGTGTAAAGATGTGTCACTGTGATTGGTTTAATAAAAAGCTAAACGCCCAATAGCTAGGCAGGAAGAAGAGGTGGGACTTCCAGACAAAGAGAGGAACTGGGGATGAATCTAAGCCTGGAGGAGATGCCAGGAGACACAGAACAAGTCAGAGGTACAGAATGAAAGAAAGGTAATTAAAAAAAATGTGGTAAAACATTGATTAATAAAAGCAGATTAATTTAAGTTATGAGAGCTACTGGGAAAATCCTAAGCTATAGGCTGAACTTTCATAATTAATAATGAGTCTCTGGATCATTGTTTGCAAGCTTGCAGCCCAAAGAAAAATACATCTACAGCATTCCTCTGTGGGTTCTGCCTCCGAGTTCCTGCCTTGAGCTCCTGCCTGGCTTCCCTTGATGATGGACTATAACCTGGGAGTTAGATAACTTTCCTCCTTGAGGCTGGCTCTGGCCATGTTTATCATAGCAGCAGAAGCAAACTAGAAGAGCAATTCAGAGCTGACTGCATTAGACTTCACCTCTAATGCAAACCCAGAAACTTCCCAACTGCAATTCATTACCACTCAAAGGATTTGTATAAAAGAAGATTTTTGTGATTTACTACACTTACCTTGCTTAATTTTTGAAGAGCATTTTTATTTTCATCTACTGCCTGTTTTAACTGGATACATCTAAAATTTTTAAAAGATAAAGTATAAGTCAGTTCTCTATTGTTAGAATTAAGCAATTATTTTCATGAAATCATTCAGTCGCTGAGCAACAAGATGTACTATTCACCTACAATACAGTTTGTCACATGAAGACAGCTGAAGTTACTATCCCGAGCAAAGACAAATGGCTTTTAGAGAATTGCGACCAGGTCACCAAACCTGGGCTCCTCAGGTCAATATCCTAGGGTAATTCCTCCCATGCCAGAGGTTCATCCTAAGCAGTTTTTGCAGTTACTGTCACGAGGACAGCAAGTCACACTGCCAGGTGTGGTGTGCTTCTTCTAGACCTGTGCTACGCTGCTACGTGGAGGTTCTAGGCCCATCACCACAGGGTCCAGCTAAGCACCTCCCCTCACAGAACTGGCATTTCTCAGCTGCCCCCAAACACTTGTCTTCCTTATTCAATGGCTAATTTGATTTCCTCATTTACGTTTAACAGGCATCTCACAGCGCTATTGTGAAGATGATGAAGAAAGTTTGCATGGTGCCAAGTATGCAGCTTAGACAGAGGATGAAATATACACAGGCCTCCTCTTCCTAACACAATTCTGTCCTTACCCTCTACACTCCGACACAGACCCGCTGACAGCCATATTCTTACACACATTTCTGAGAAGTGTCCCTGCTGTCACTTCCACTTTATTCGTCATTATTTTATCTTGGGGGAAAGGAAAGGGGTAGGAGTTAAAGAGAGATCTCAGAAGGTGATGGCAGTGGGAGCTGAAACTCATGGTCCTTCTCAGCTGCACAGTGACTGGAAGGCCAGTTTGGGATACACAGACTCTGTCAGTCCCCCTCCCTTCTCCTTTTAAAACAAATTATTATATAATACATCATTTTTTAAATGCTTTGGGCATCATAAGTGAAATCTGTTCACGCTGATTGTGTGCTAGTCAGCACTGTCTGACCAAATGACCCTTTCTTGCTTTTTAGATTGTTTTCAAGCAATCAGTTCATACATGACATAGTCATCAAACTTAAGAGATTGTCCAGACAGAATCTCTCTCTTGTTGCAGCAGATAACTGATCAGTTCTGGTTTTTTGTTTGTTTTTGTGTGTATTTTTCGAGACAGGGTTTCTCTGTGTTGCTTTGAAGCCAGTCCCGGACCTACCTCTTGTGGACCAGGCTGGCCTCAAACTCACAGAGATCCACCTGCCTCTGCCTCCCGAGTGCTGGGTTTAAAGGCGTGCGCCACCACCGCCTGGCAACTGATCAGCTGGCTGAAGGGGGGTGGGGGGAGCTAGCAGCTCAGCTACATTGTACTGATGCTTGGCAGAGAAAGGACGAGTCATGAGGGGCAAAAGAGACCCCTTACAGGACATTATCTCATGGCTGAAATTGTGAGGGCCAGCCATGATAATCTAAGTCTGGGCAGAAAGGAAATTCTTTACTTCCTCCAACCATTATCACCTGGGACTCTGGCCATCGATAAATTTAATTTTTTTAAGGTTTTTTTTAAATTTATTTATATTTTCTGTATGAGTGCTCTGCATGCCAGAAGAGGCCATTAGATCACATTATAGATGGTTGTGAGCCAGCATGTGGTTGCTGGGAATTGAACTCGAACTCAGGTCCTCTGGAAGAGCAGCTAGTGCAGCTAGTGCTCCCAACCACTGAGCCATCTCTCCAGCCCCCAATAAATTTAAATAAGTCTAGAGCCTCAATAGTTTACCCTGAGACAATGTCTGGCAGGCCGAGATTACCCGACCTCCACCCAAGAGCAGACCATTCAAAGGAAATCCCTGGCATTCCAAGCACTGTAGATAGTAACACCTGCCAGCACCTCACCAGGACACCCCTAGACAAATGTCAGTCAATCAGGGGTCCTGAACCTCAGAGACCCCTCACCCCCACCTTTACTACTATAAAAACCCAATTCTAATTGAGCTCGCAGCTCTCCAGATATTCCAATACATTGGACACGCGGAGAGACCGAGTTTGCAAACTTGATTAAAATAAAGGCTCTTTGCTTTTACATATGGGACTCGGTCTCCTTTGTTGGCTTTTGTGGGGACCCATGGATTTGGGGCATAACAGAAATATTTTGCTTTGGTGAGAAAGAAGTGTCACAGGTAGCTTTCCTGTAACACTGAGACACCCTTACCTTGTTACAGCACTGTATTTCAGTTGATGGACATTTTTCTTTTAGGATTAAAAGTCAGTACAAAATGTTGTCAATGATAACCACAACAGGTTGGGGGTGTTGCTCGGTGTATTTTATACTTAACACATGGAACTCCCTGGTCTCAAAACCTGCAAAAATGACTAAAACCACGAATTGGTCAGGATATGGCTCAGTGGTAGAGCTCTCATACACGTCCCAGCACAGGAGAGAGACAAAAAGTCACGTGGACATATTAGCCACAGGTGATTTGGTCACAGCCACTGATCTTTAAATTAGCCAGAATTGGGGCTGGAGAGATGGCTCAGTGGTTAAGAGCATGGCTGCTCTTCCAGAGGTCCTGAGTTCAATTCCCAGCAACCACATGGTGGCTCACAACCATCTGTAATGAGATCTGGCGCCCTCTTCTGGTGTGCAGGCATACATGTAGGCAGAATGTTGTATACATAATAAATAAATAAATCTTTAAAAAAAATAAATAAATTAGGCAGAATTGGACATTTTAACAAGTCATGTGCTGGTCAACTGAATTATTCCATAATACACACAATTGAAAGAGCTGATTCTGGCCACAGAATAATATCAACCCTTCTCTGCTCTTGCTACCAGCCCAGGGCTTGCACCAGGCACTTGTATAATTTTTACAACAAATACAGAATGGTATATTCATATGCTTTATCTTCAGATCACAAAGTGTGCAGAACATTGATAACCACTGTATTTGATTTGATGTCTATGCTGATTTTATGGGGGGGGGCATAGTTATATCTACAAATAAGAAACAGAAAGTACAAAGAAACTACAAAATAGAAGAAATGAGGAAATTGGAGGGAAGTGGAAAGGACAGAGTGGCTGCGAGCATCACGCGAGCTGGATGAGTCTCTGCCGTCGGTCCAGAGAAAGCCCATGTCTGAGGGGCAGTTTCTTTAAGAGGGTCAAGAGTCAGGCAGGTAGGGGAGGGGAGCCCCAGGACTAAACCGGCCTCCTGGAGATAGGGTCTAATTGGTGGCCTGAGGTGTGGGGAAAGGCGATTGGAAGGAAGGGAAGCCTAAGTAACTGGCGGTCTGTGTGTGCAGTGGTCTGTGTGTGTGTACGCAACCTTCAGGGCGCTTCACAGGTTCAGAAAAGGGAAGCATTAGCAGGACCTGAGAGTGGGTTTTGGGTCCTCTGATGTCAAAAGGACGCTCATGCCCATTAGACATTTTCTGCTGCTCCTGGGTAAGGGGAGGGGCTGTGTGCTTCCAACCGGTTTGAGCCAGACAAGGCTTCTACTTCAAAATGAGAGAGAGAGAGAGAGAGAGAGAGAGAGAGAGAGAGAGAGAGAGAGAAGAGAGAGAGACAGAGAAACACGGAGAGAGAAAGGGCGCTGGATTGAGCCTCACTCTCAAATATCTAAACAGCACCACAGAAACAGAAGTGCAGGCCCTGGACAGCGCATGAGCAGCACGCATTACCTTTGGTAAATATCTCTTCTTTTACTTGGTTCCAGAGCACCTGTCAGTTGGCTTTCAGTAACCAAACTATCAACCTGTGACAAATAGAGACAATTTAAGACATCGTGCCAACTACTGCATAGCCTTAGGAAACAGAATTCTAATAGTCTTTCCCCCAATGTATAAAGAACAGTTTTGAACATGGGCATACAATAAAGTAGAATTTAATAACAAATACCACTACCTGGATTCTATCATTAACATCTTATTATGCCTGTTTGCTTTATCTATCCAGGTTTTTTTCCCTTGCAAGTCACAAATACACTTTCCTCGAATAATATACCACTGGCCTCACTAACTAGAGTTCACTGCTTAATGCAAAATTTACATGTGGAGATGCCCAGATCTGAAGCACACATTTGATGCACTTGAGCAGATGTGTTTGCTTTAGAACCCCAAACCTTATCAAGACAAACTGCCCTGAACAGGACTTCACTTCCTCCCTAATAGATCTTCACTGCCTGTCTCCTGAGACAAACCTTCTCACTTCCCCACTGCAAATGAGCTGCCCTTCTTACGGACATTTCTGTAAAGGGAGTTGGCGAGCTTGGCTCTGTGTAAGCCTCCTGTGCCCCATGCTTTGGAGGTGTTTCATATGTATGCTTTGGTTTATTCCTTACTGCCAAGTAAGGTTCACAGTCTTGACTGTACCAGGACTCCTCTTGACCTAGTAATTTGCAAAAACTTTTTTTTTGTTAAGTACCCACAAAGAGGCACACGTTCCTTGGCTTTTCTACAGAGTATGTGGAGAAGGCAGTGTTGGGGAGGGGAGACATAAAATCACATTAGCTCCCTCTTCATTCTTGGTGTTTGGTGCCCAGCAGAGCGCTGCTAAGATGCACCTCAGTGACAGGGCCAGTCATCAAGCAACTTGTCCTTGTCACTGTGTACAGCCTGAACTCATGAGAACTTTCCTCATGTGACCTTTCTGAACCCTCAGAGTATAAAATGTCTGATGTTCTGAATGAAGCTGGCTATGGCATGAGACTTTAGTCCACCTGATTTATTGGCTCCATCCTCCCGGGTCCCACTGCCTCTAGAGTGGAAACATACATATTTAAGGATGATGTTTAAATACACATAAACATTGACGTTTATGTTAATCATATCTATATTCTCAAAAGTATTTCTTTATGATGGAAACATACAAAATTGTGCACTTTTAAAACAAAAGCCCAAACCTGTGTGACCCATGAACTCCAGTAAGTCTCTTAATTTGTTAGAGATTATTAAATAAATTATTTAGTGAAAAAATTCTTGGTAATAGACTACATATTTAAAATGTAAAATAGACAGGCATGATGGTACACGCCTTCAATCCCAGCACTCAGGAGGCAAAGGCTGGAGGATCTCTGTGAGTTCAAGGCTAACCAGGTCTACCTATTAAGTTCCAAACCAGCCAGCACTACATAATCAAACTCTGTCTAAGATAAAATAAGAATTTCTGGAAACAAATGAACGATCCATTAATTGTGATTTATTTGGTTATTTTGTTACTTCTTTTATTTTTTGAGATTATAATATAATTGCAGCATTTCCCCCTTTCCTTGGTTCTTATTTTTAAGAGTAACAGGAATTCAGTGTCTTGAAAAAATATATATAAAGGCAAACAATAACCATCAGCAGTTTGCCCTATATACTATTCTGTCCTGCTTCCTTCTATATCTTTTTATGTATACTATATATAACAAATGTTACTGAAATAGTGTGTATTCCATTTTACATTCTTTTTCCTTTTCATATTTATTTATTTTATGTGCATGAGTATTTGCCTTCACGTGTGCCTGTGTACCACATGCGTGCCTGGTGCCTTCAGAGGCCAGAATCAGGCATCAGCTCCTCAGGAGTCAGACAGCTGTGAGCCACCGTGCGGGTGCTGGGAACTGTATGAGGAGCCTCTGGAAGAGCAGCCAGTTTTCTCAGCCACTGAGCCATCTCTCCAGCTCCTTACATTCTTTTTCTAACTTGATATCTTACCACAAATATTTACCCCCAAACGCCAAAAGCTCGAGCAAAAATCTCTTCATAGCACTGTCAGATTCCATCCGACAGTACTGAGTCGATAAGGAATTGGAAACGACATCACCAAGGAAAACTGCAGCCCTGTCCTGGTAGCTGTGTCTCGGGCAGTCAGAAAGCCCCTTTGTGGTTAAACATTCTGAAGCTGCAGTTAGATTGTTCCTGTTGTAACAGAACCAAGGAGGCCAGAACACTTTCTCAGTTGCCACACATGGACCAGAACAAAGTGCCGCATCCTCCAAAGAATCAGACTTCATGATAACGCTTCCATTGTGATTCGGACATTCCCCACCCCCATACATGGGCATTTCTACAGAATCATCATCATAAATACCTCAGAAGGAGAGTGCAGTCAACCATGATTCAGGAGAGAAAGAGGGCCATGTCATCAACATCAATTAAAACTTATTTACAATCTACAATGGGAGAAGCCCCAGGCTGGTCTCCAGCTCCTGCGGCCCTCTCCAGTCTCTCTGATGCATATGCTTTATTTTGCTATACAAACTTCTGTTTAAGTGTTCAGTCCTGCCACTAAATCCTTTCCCTAAGACAAGAACTGAGAAGCCCTGTATAACAATAATCCACCTATGGATTAGCTTAACTCATCCCCCAATACTGATCATTTATTCATATCCAGTTTTTCCTATTATAAGCAAAAAAAATGTGAACACTTTTATATATTCATCCCAATTTTAAATTATTACAAACAGTAGATTCCTGGAAATGTTATCAGCCAGCCTCGGAGAATCAATGTGTGCTGTATCTTGTCAAACTGCTGCCCAGAAATGTAGCTTATACACCAGAGCATCGCCTGTTTCATCACGTCTTCCTCAGCACTGAGAGCTTTGACGTAAAATCTTTGAGATATTACCTCTTTTGTAAGTGCCTGATTTCCTTTGAAATTAACTTTTCTTAAGTTACCAATCTCGTGTCCTTGGCTCGTTTATCGGATCTCAGGTATTAAGCCTATTCGTTGACACCTGTTACACTTGTCTTTGAGAAAGTGAGGACTTTCAAAGGAGTGGCGCAGGACTGGGGTGGAACCGGGTAGTTTAGACACGGACGGGAGGGATGAGAGCGGGCTGGGGGCTGGTGAGTCGTTAGCTGGAGGTGTTAGCTGACTCACAAGGCTTTCTGGAGGTTTTGTCTCCGGCGGGGGCCGGGATTAGAACGCTGCCGCCGGGCGCTCGGGTCTTGGCGAGCGGCTGGGATGCGGAGCCCCTCTCCCCCACACCTACCTGCAGCTTCAGTTCCTGCCCGCGGCGCCTTAGCGCCTGCAGCGGATCCCGCGGCCGCCGGGCGAGCATCGGCCTAGGCGCCGCCGGCGGGACCGCGCCGGTTGCCAGGGAAACCAACGCGTAAGCTCAGAAAGATGACGCTATCAGCGGGCGCCGCCACCCAGCGCCACTGGATTCGCTAAACCGCCTAAAAACAACTGCTCTGGTTTCCTAGGGATGGAGACGTACCTCGGGGTTCCAGACTGCGCGTCTCGTCCCTATCACGACCTCGTACTATTCTCTGTTCTATACAGCTCTCCGACGCCTGCGAAACTAATTCTTAAAATAGTTTAATCGTAATACACTCCTTAGCTACGAGAGCTTTCCTGTAGCATTTGTGGGACTCGTGGTTTCGCTGTATGCTGTCACCCTATAGGCGGTTTTATTTTCGAAGTAGCCTACTGTGTAGCCCTGAATTCACAGAGATTCGCCTGCCGCTCTGCCTCCCTAGTGTTGGGATTAAAGGCGTGTGCCATCACACTTGGCCCAGAAGTGGTTTTAAATTCTTGCCTTTTGGGATATTGCTGGTGTCTCTCCAAAGTTTTCATGTGGTCCACCCTGAATTCTATGGGGGTGGCGATTCTGGTTTGTGCAGCAAGCCTATGGGCAAATAGATATTTCTCAAGAGTCCCCACATTTTGTTCACTCTCAGGAAAGGTGGTAGCATTTCCCGAGTGAGACTCAACCCTCTACATTCAATTCCCAAAATCCACTACAGCAACCCAGGACTTAGGAATGGTTATCCAGGCTCACCAGTTGGCGATCTGGTATGCTATTTTCAAGGCATCTGACTGTTATTGTGACTTCTGGCTCCTACTTTACTGATTCCAGTTTGACTAAGATAGAGGTACCATCTTCATGAAAGACAGTTTTCTGGTGTGGGAGAGGAGGGAACTTCATACATTTAAGAGAAGGTAGAAGGAAAAGAAATGTTGACACAAGGTTAGGGACATACAGGACATAACAACACAAACAGGTAGTATTAGGAAGATTAGCATGGCATAGAACATCAACGTGTTTAGAGAGGGATGCCCAGAGGTGACACATAAAAGGAGTGTATCTGGATCCTGCATGTAAGCAATGAGAAAGAGGGCTGAAGACATGGTTCAATGGTTAAGAGTATTAATTGCTCTTGCCAAGGACATGGGTCCAATTCCAAGCATCCATGTGGCAGCTTGTAACCACTTTATAACTCCAGTTTTAGGGGATCTGACATTGCCTTCTGGCCTCTGCAGGTACCAGGCATACATATGATATACAGACATGCGCTTGGGTAAAACTCATAGAGATAAAATTTAAAACAACAAAAACTGCTGCAAATACCAGGTCTTCTGGGAACAGGCCCAGAGGCAGAGCTGGTCCAGCCACAACTCAGTTTAACCTTGAATTTTCAGTTTGGGACAGAATGTGCTTCAAGAAACATCCACCAACTAAGCCTCAAAGACTACAAAACTTCCCCTACCCTGGGGCTGGAGAGATGGTTCTAAAGGGACCTGTATCAGATGAAGTCTTGGCGGGGGCGGGGGAGAACACTGGACTGACAAAGGGCTGCCTCTGGTTTAGAGAAGAGACAGACTTGGCCCATAGGCAACTGGTACTTTATAAAGGTAAAAGGAGGAAACTGCATGTTGGGATGAGGTGTTCAATTTTGATTGGCATGTGAAAGGGGGCTTTTGATTGCTGCTGGACTTCAATACTTGACAGCTGAATCTTGGTAGTCAGTCTCAGGAGAAAGTGACCAAATAAGGGAATAGACCTTGGTGGCTAGCTTTAGGAATATAATCTAATGGTTTTTAGCAAGGAAGTGGGAATGGGGGAGAAGGGCAAGGCCTCCCAATCATGTAGCCTTTTGAACTCAATTAGGAAAATGCCTACTACACATGGAAGATCTGGCATCAAACGCCCAGCATTTAGGTAAAAAGATGAGGTGGGCAGGGCAGTCTGTAACACAAGTGCTGAGACCAGACCAGCCCAATACAAATCCCCAGCTGCAGTGAGGGACTCTGTCTAAAGGGGAGATGGATCTGTTGGACTAGGAGTCCAAGCTCTAGGGAAAAGTTGCTTTGACACCACAGTCGATGCAAAAGCATGAGGATTTTATTAATTCTGTCACGACAGGGTCTTTAAGCATTTGAGAAGCCAGAAAGACATCGGTAGTTGTTATAGCCCATCTTTTAAACCAAAAAGCCATAGAAACAAGGGGGGAGCCTGAGGGTTGTTTTCCAGCTAATTGGATTGGCTTATTCAAAGGGCTATTAGCAGTGATTGGTCTGTGCCAAGGGTAGGAGAATGGTTGTGTGATCCAGTGAGGTAAGAGGGAGCCTCTGTGGGTCACTTTGCCCCTTTCCCAGGGACTGAGTCAAAACACCAGGAACTGAGTTAACACCTGAGGGTTATCTTACCCCTATTCAATAGAACATTTACAAAGACTCAGGGAGATGATGGAAAGTTCCCAACATTTGTGTGTGGATGACTGTCACGTCTCCAGGAGAGAGGTGTGTAATACTGAGAGGCCTCAGAAATGCATTTAGAGTCTTTCAGATCCATGGCTAAAATGCCTGCTGCTATGTATGTGCCAAGTGGAATGGCAGTCCCTCTGACCAACTTTGAGTCTATACCTACATACATAATCACACATGCACTCGTACACATGGGAACATATGTACATAAAGGCACATACTCCACATACATGAGGAAAAAGAAAAGGCGGAGTGCAATGTAGGCAGGCACCTCTGGTCCCCACACAGATGTATACTATCACCATCCTACTTACTCTACCGCAAAGATTCTCAACTAAGTCTCGGTGAGGAATATTGACCAAAAAGCTTCAGCCAACTAAACAGGATGGAGCTCTAAGAGCCAACATCTCAGCCCTTGGTGGACTCACAGAAAAAGAACAAAGTTAGAAATAATAAGGCACAATAACCCTAGGAAAATGGGCAGTGGGGTTTTCCTGAAGAATGAACTTCCTTATGTTAAAGTGCTGAGACACAAAACTGATTTTCTTTTTTTGTTTTGCTTATTTATTTTTATTTTTTTTTTCCAAGACAGGGTTTCTCTGTAGCTTTGGAGCCTGTCCTGGGACTAGCTCTTGTAGACCAGGCTGGCCTCGAACAGAGATCCGCCTGCCTCTGCCTCCCGAGTGCTGGGATTAAAGGCGTGCGCCACCACTGCCTTTTTTATTGAGCTCTACATTTTTCTCTGCCTCTCCCCTCCCCTTCAACCCTCTCCCATGGTCCCCATGCTCCCAATTTACTCAGGGGATCTTGTCTTTTTCTACTTCCCATGTAGATTAGATCCATGTATGTTTCTCTAAGGGTCCTCTTTGTTGTCTAGGTTCTATGGGGTTGTGATTTGTGGGCTGATTTTCTTTGCTTTGTTTAAAAACCACTTATGAGTACATATGATAATTGTCTTTCTGGGCCTGGGTTACCTCAAAACTGATTTTCTTAAAAATGAGGACAGCACACCAGAAATGCATCTTATAAATAAACAGCCTGGAACTTGGGCACTCGTTATGACTGGCCCAAGAGCTTAATTTATCATTAAGCTCTACTCAAAGGTTTCTCTTTCACATGTACATTCCACGTTTAGACATAAAGAGTTTTTACACTCAACATTTGCAGTAAACTTTCATTCTTCAAAGTGAAAATATCTTAAATGTTTATTCTTAAATATCTTAAATGTTTATTCTTCAAAGTGCAAATATCTATAATGTTTACTTCAGTCATTTGCCATAGCTCCTATCTTTTCTGACTACATCTAGAAAAAGAACACATAATGGTCTCTGGGTCAGATCTGCCTCCAGGCTGGACCAAGGATGTGAAAGAATCTGTAAGGCCTCTACTTTCAGTCTCCAGATCTTTTGCTGCAGCAAACTGAATGGTAGACAAAATATTCATTTCCTTTGTGAGGAGGGAAAAGATTCAAGGTTGTTTAATCTTTTTATTTTAAAAATAGATTCATAAAGTGCAAGAAGAAATGCTTCCTTTCCAGTGCTTTATATCCATCTTCGACAAGCTGTTGAAAAAGAAAGAAAAAAAGTCTGTAACACACAATCTTTAAATTCAAATTACTGTACTGTGACGGTAAACCATGAATGATAAGTAAAATACAGATAGCTATGATGAAACGCAAGGCTACTGACATCAACTTTTTCTACCAAGAACTTAAGATTTAGAATTGAAGTTTGCAAAAACTTCAAAGCCACATTAAAAATGAATTCGGGGGTGGGGTGGGCTGGGGCGTGAAATACTTCACAGTTGTACCTCCCTTCCCCCTTTTCTGTCCAGTATTTTCCATTCCGAAGTTAGATGTTACGGTGCAATGCACCGCACGTGGTAAAACATTGCTGTAACACCAGAAGAGTAATTATCTAGAGAAGACAAAACTATTTTCTCTGAGGTCTAGGAGCAAACCACGTTACTGCAAGCCGTGCAAAGGCGACTCCCACGGGCGTGTGGGCGCGCGGCTCACCGGATCCAGGACGCGTGGGACTTGGGGAGTGAGGACCCGGAGGGCTTGGGCCGCGGCGCGCGCTCAGGCCAGGTCCAGCTTCTTCTGAGTTGTCGCCAGCTTGTCTTGCAGCCTTCGCTTCCTCCAGTCCAGGTAACGCCTCCGCAGACGATTCGCCTGCCAGCCGAGGACCACCCCAGAGGCGAAAGCCACTAGCACGGACACCTGCAGCGTCCTCTCTGACACGTCCGCCATTGCAGCACTCTACCAGGCACGTAGAGTGAACTACGGACCGGCGCAAGGATCAAATGTCGCAGTGCTGGTTTAAGACCCGCCCCAACCATGAGAAGGCAAGGGAGCAGCATCCTGTGGCTCTTGGGTCAGAGTTTACCATGCTGCAAGACTGTCTTGATTTCTGGATAGGCTCCTCATTTCTTGTGTGACATTAGACATTGCCTCGCATCATAGCTGAGTTGGTGTCATCTGCTTCTGTTCGTTTTCCTTAGCAGCTGAATAACTAAGCTTTCTGGTAACTTGATTTTAAAATGATAACCGAAGAGAAAATTTGTAATGATACATTATAAGTGAATGAATGTAGACAATTGCCTTTAATATTTTGTTTATCCCAGTACACGTTATCAAGTCACTATGTAATCAGCTTCCATGTTACCACTGTCAATGCAATAACCACAGCTCTCATTTTAAGGGAAGTAAGAGTTTATTCTGGAGCCATTATGAGTGACCATGGCCTGGGAATACAGATTTAGGTTACTCCAACTCCATGTTCAAACATAGAAGTGGTTTCATTAAGTTTTATAGTTTTACAAACAAAGAAAGTCATAAATCAAGGCAAATTTAAAATATATTGGCAGTTACAATAAGATGGAGGCTTTTCTCTAGGCCTAAGAAAGCACATGTTGCCTTGACTGACAGAATCCAGGACAGATTGGTTTGTTTGGGATCTTCCCTACTGCACATGCACTTACCTTTTAGAGCAGTGCAAATGTCATTAATAAAGGGAGTTAGTATACAGCTGGATCAATACAGATGAAAATTTGGGCAAGAAAACCAACAGTATCAATAGATACTAACATAATTTAAAATAACCATATTAAGAGAGTATCTTGTAGTTCAATAGTTAAACACTGGAAGGGTTCCCACTGAAGCAGAAGAATGTCCAGTAGCATTGAACCATTATTTAACATCATTTTCAAGGTAGTAACCATTAACACAAAGATATGGCAAAACAGGAATGACACACGATACACACTGCTTTCATATAGACAGTAATATGATGCAAGGTGATGGTGGTGGCACACGCCTTTAACCCCAGCACTTGAGAGGCAGAGGCAGGTGGATCTCTAAACTCCACACAGCTAGGACAACACAGAGAAACCGTTTTGAAAAAAACCAACAAAAACACCCACCCCCAAAACAAAACGATAGTAATATGGAAACTTCGAAGAATCAGCTGAAATCAACAGGTTTCACATATTGAAACTCCCAGCTAAGAAAAAATAGTATGGGGGATATTTAAAATAAACCAGAAAATATAGTCTTAAATGTTTAAATTAGTACTAGTTTTTGAAAAACCTAGAGGACCTTTTCTTTTTTCAGTTAAGGATAACATTTTAAGACACAGAAGTCAAATGCCATTTAAAACTATGACTCAGCCTATAAAGCAGAATTCTAAGTTCTTCATAGAAGCAGAAATCTTTAGTCAAAATACAGATGCCAATTTAGGATAAATAATTTGAAGTTATATACATGTCTTACAAAATAAAGAGGACATACAGAAAATGAACAAATAGAGGTTCACTTAAAAAAAAAAAAGAACACGTGCCTAGCCAAGTTAAAAAAAAAATACACGGATATATTTGGCCTAATCTGTAAGAGAAATGTAAATCAAGACTAGAGTGAAATGCTGTTTAGCTGCCAAAACAACAAGTCAAAAGCCTGATGTATGTGGCAGTGGCCAGTGGACCCTGGCATAACTACCATGGGAGATAGTTGCAGATACTCCCAGCATTTGGGAGACAGAGGCAGGCAAATCTCTATGAGCTCCATGCTAGGCAGGGTTACTTAAAGAGACCCTATCTTAAACCAAAAGCAAAGTAAAACCAAAGCAACAAAACATAGATGCAGGCAAAAACCTTCTGAATAGAACTCCAGTAGCATAGGAAAAGAAACTATCAGCAGAGTGAAGAGACAGCACACAATGGGGAAAAACTTTACCAGCTATGTTTCAGACGGGAGTAAATATACAGCATATTCAATATGCAGACCCTAACTTATAATGTTTATATGCAGATGGGAGGAGGGTGTATTAAGAGTATGAACAGGTCAGAAGGATGGGGGAGAAAAATCAACAAAAACAAATTTTGTCTGAAAGTGCCACAGTGAAACCTAATCCTACATATACTAACTAAACATACATTTTAAGTCCCTTTGGCCTACTTTGGACTTAAATAGGTCAATGTTTAGAAAGGTCATTTCTAGAAGGCATTTAAATTTGAATCATTCTCATGAAAACTTGTACACAAAGAGCAACCCAACTGATTGGCCTGCTTCACATGGGTCTCCTTTGTCAATTTTGTTAGAATATTTATAACAACACATGGTATATCTTATGGGCTTTATTTTTTTAACATACATAAATAAAAGTGTGGAAAAAAAACAGGATTCAATGTGGGAGGGAGTTTAAATTTACAAAGTGTTTTTGGATAAGGTCCATATCCATATTTTATTTTCTCAACCGCTTATATTCTGAAAGCAGCACAATTAGCCGATTACGTAGGGTCTTAATCTTCTTGGAATACTGTTGTTCAAATAATTTCCTCAGCTTTTGTCTCAACAAGTCCAAAGATGGCAGATGATAACAATCTGGTATGTTCAACATGACATGAAAGAATTCCTCCCACATATCCAAATGAGGAAGCCTGAAGAGACAAAATATCACAATGGAAAAACTGCAACCCTTAACATACACAGCAACCTGCTCGTGCACCTACTTTCCACAGGTGTGGACGTGTCAAAAGAACAGCCCTCACCAGTCTGAGTCTTAGCGAACCGAGAATCCATCATAAACAGGAGGAATTAAAAATCCAACCAAATGTCTAAAATATATGCTGTTCTAATAACATGATTTAAAATAGTCTTTGAGCAATAGTTCTTCAGTAGAAAAATCATCTTTTAAAGAAAATATGCCTTTGTTTGGCGTCTTGTATACCACACTGCCAGAATCTGATAATCTAGTACTTGGTCATGATGAGCCTAACTGCATATATAGCAAGATACCTAGACAAAGAGGCAGTGGCTGCACTCTTTAGGACAGAACTCACACTTAAGGGTCTTAGCCAAAAACAAAAGTTTCAAAACAGGGAGAAAAGGCCCTGGAGAGAAAGCAGTACATACTAAAATGTCATTCCAGATGGAAACTGAGAAGGAAGCTTTGGCTTTTTTATATGCTTCTGGCAATAGACAGAGGCCTTCTGAACCCTCTGGTCCTTTGATAATGAGCAAGGGAAACAAAGTGAATAAAGTACTTGCTGAATTTGATGGCTCCATACAGAATAAAGGACAACTGTTGTTTCTTTTGGGTTCCAAATCTACTGTACGTGATGTATATAAAATTTCTGCAAACTCTTTCCTTTTCTGCTTTGATAGTGAGTGGGTGGGAAAATGAAGAAAACCTAACTATACATTTTTTTTCAGGAAGGAATAAAGATGTAAAATTACATTAGGCTAATACATGAGTGATTTTTTTTCTGTATGTTTTTATATCTCAAAAAAGTTAATTTGATAATATGGAAACATACATGTATAGAATAATCAGCTTCAATTCAATACCACCAGTGGTATGTTTACAAAGCATTACTTAAGGACAATGCTGACATGATAAACTCCAAACAAATCATTAACCTTTAAGCATTTTATAAACTAAAACACATAGGGCTGAAGCTTAAAAACCCTATCTTATAATAGAAGTTACTTCATTTTATTTATAATTTACAAGACCGCTTCACCTGTATTATTTTCTTTGCTTATAAGATTTGAGCCAAGCAGAATAATCATCATCATTCCTGTTTACATAAACAAGAAAACAAACAAACAAAACCCCAAGGTTCACCAACATTGACTTCAATGTTGAAACAGTCAAGAACAGAGTGTTAACCCACATAGTCAGGAGCTCTCAATGGTTTTACAAGGCACTGAATGCTAAATTTGATCAGTGCCTAATGTGAAGATTATGTTCTGTTACCAAAATCTACTACCCAGGCTCATTTTCTAGCTAGATAAAAATCTACTATTTCGCTACTGTTATTATTATTATTATTATCTTTACTATAGTGCCAATGCCAATAACCTACCTTCTAAAAAGACCTGCAGGTTTCCAGACTCCTCCTTCATTTTTTACTTTCATGTAAGTCCCAAAGAGCATACAGTATACTGTGGCAGCAACTCCATAGTAATCAATCTATGAAGAAAACAGACATATGCAATGTAAATAGTAACTTATTATTATTTGAATAATAGAATATTCAAATAGGTCTCTAACTTAGAAGCTCAAGAACCATAGGGTTTTACATTTACGGAATTCTGAAATCCTCTGCTCTTTCACTTGGTGTAAACACTATAATCTCTCAGTTTGGCAGCTCCTCCAATTCTATCCTCTGGGACTCTGGTGGTTATTGTATAACTACACATCAATGCCTCTGTGTGATGTCTATATAACAGAACAGAACACTCTAGCATGGTCCAAATCTATGGTTAGCACACTGTCTACTATCCACCTCCAGAGCAGCACTCATCTACCTGAAGCATTACTGGGAGTAGCCAACTAGATATAAAGCCCTCACTTGTGCCCCCTTTATTATGGTCTTCTGGAAGCCACAGCTCTTATTTGGAAACTGGGCAGTTGGTTTAACCCAGGCTCAAAACCTTTACATTTATCCTAATTAGCAGTATCTTCTTTAGTTGTCAACTAATATTTTACTCTGTTGAAAACTCTGAAACTTTCTCACAGAATATATTTGCTTTTCTGCTCTGTTGACAGAATCTGTATTAAGAGAGAAGACTCTTCAAAAGTAGAATTTCTTCTTCTTCAGCCTTACGTTCTACTTTTCCTTCAGTGCCCAAGAGACCAGTTCAAACTACCTGGAGCTCTAAACTCATTTTAAAAGTCTAGTAAGTGTAATAATGAAAATGTTTTCAAACCTCTTGCTTTCCGTCCATACCTGGTAGTTCCAAGGCTTGTTACTGAGCATCTCAGGACACTGAAAACCAGATGTTTCACACTTTCCTGTAAATGCAGTTCCTTTAGGGAAAAGTTTCATATCTATACTCTGACCCAGGTCGATCAATGCCAAGCCAGTAGCTAAATCTTCATTATTCTGTTCTAAAAATCTACATTAATACAAACAAGCACGTGTCAACAAATAATGTAGGCACAAATAACAAAGGGATATCAACGAAATGTTAGGGAAGAACTCCACTAAAGTGTCACACTTACGTGTGTCCTAGTATGAAGTTATCTGGCTTAATGTCTCCATGAATGATTTCGCAGCTGTGGACTTGTTCAATCATGTAAAGCATTCTGATAGCGAAGGTGATGACGAGAGCCTGGGGCATTACTTTTTCAGGGGTGTTTTTATAGAGGTTAATGGCATTCTAGAAATAATGCAAATGGTATCCTAAGTTGGTTGTATAAGATTAATGAAATTTCAAGTCAAGGGCTTTACACCTGCTTTCTATTCCAACAAAAGTTCCAATTGTGAAAAACAGTACAGGTAAAAACCAGAAATGTACATGCATTTCATGTTCATGTCATGAAAATTAGACACTTACTAGTAACGTCCCATAGCTGTAGAGCTCCCCTATTAATATGCTGCCATTCTGGAATAAGTGAGCAGAATAAAACTTGATGAACATGTGATGCACTTCTGGCTTCAGTCTCTCCATCAGCTGCATCCCAATGTAGAATTCCCAGGAATTGGCAGGTCTCTGAACCTGCAAATCAAATCAGGTATGTGATATGCATATGTTTATCCATATTCTGTAAAAGAATAGCAAGAAAGCAACTCCTCCCAGCTAAGGATGTGGGCAAAAAGTGAGGACAAGCTAAGCACTGATCAGCAGTATAGGGCTGGCAGGATAATCGTAGTGGTAAGACAATTCTGAGTCTTTGTAGGATAGCTGTGTTTAACTGTTGACTAAGACCTCATTGACATCAGTATTTAATGGGGAGTGGACAGCGGAAGATAACTTCTAAAATTTACATATGCATTATACAAGAAGTCACTCATTTCATTTACCTTCAAAACACACTTCTGTTTACTTTTGGTGTCGTTCTCATCTCCATGAACAGCTTCATAGACTTGGGCAAAGGCCCCTTCTCCAAGAAGGTGAGTCACATAAATCAGCAAAGAACCTTGGAAGATAAGTATGTCAAATTGACAAAAAGCCATAAGGACTGTCAAGGTGAAGAATTCCTGGTGCCTGAACTACTTTTAATAAAATGGGTTTAATCTGGGGAAGTTTTCCCAGACTTAAATGCAAGTAAAACATACATCTGCCACGAAAGTGCCTCCTTACAAATTCTCTGTAACAGGGGTGAGGGCAACTCTGATGGCCCAGTATACTTATGTGTGGCCTTGGGTACTGACCCTTCCATTACCTATGGTGCCAGCTCTGCACAATTGTTGAGGTATTAGGAAGACTGTAGAAATCTGTAAAGCTTTTTGGAAAATATACATGTTTTACAGGAGAATAAAAAGGGCAAAGCATAACTGTATTAATACTTATAAAAGTTTAGAATGGTTAGGGCAATTTTGTATTTTGAAGTTTTTGATTTAGGTGGTTGTGAGCTGCCCAACACGGCACTGGAACCCAAACTGAGGTCTCCTAAAATTGTTCTTTCTTGGTGGTGGTGATGGTGGTGTTCAAGACAGAGTCTCACTGTGTAACAGTCCTTGCTGTCCTGGAACTTGCTTTATAGACCAGGTTGGCTTCCAACTCACAAAAATCTGCCTACCTCTCCCTCCTGAGTTCTGGGATTAAAGGCATGTGCCACCACACCCGGCTCTGAAAGTGCTCTTAACCTTTGAGCCATCTCTCTAGCTTGGGGTACATGCATTTTTAACTCTGATAGATTATTGTCAAATTAAAGTTCCAACAGTAATCACAATTCTACTATCATATCTTAACAAAATTTCTCAATACTGTAGCTATTGACTCTTTCTTGAAGGTGGAAAGGGTAGAAGAACTTTGGAGTTACTATCAGTTTCTCATAAACAAGAATTCAAAGTTCTATTACCCATGTAATTCTTACCCAATTGGAATTCTGTCTTGGGCTTGATGGCTGGAAGTTTACACTGCCACTCAAAAGTATTTGAATAGGAACTCAGTGGTTTAGAAAGCCCAGACAGAAGTTTAAGAATCAATTCATCATCCCATGGGTTCTCAATAGTAAAGTCTTAAATAGGAAAAAGAAAAAAAAAGAAAAAAATTCAGCATTCAAATACTTTAACAGAAATTTTAGATAAATAAGTAAAAGCATTCATTAAATAAGCTTTCAAAACCTTACCCTGGAGCATCCAATAATAAAAGAAGCTAAAATTGATAGCTGTAATTATGTCACTTTAGGTCTACAAATTTAGACTATCCACTGCTTCCTGACTCATCTGGAATTGCAGGATTCGTGCTTTCAAAAATTATAGCTCCACGCCTTGAAGTATACTCGGACATTATTACTTAGTTGCTTCTAGTGTGCTCAGACACATACTCTTCCACTGTCTCCCCCACTAATATACACAAAGTACACTACCTACACACAATGTGCATGAATGAGAATACCTCCTAAAGGAGGACAAAGCCATCTCTCCAATTTGATGTTATAAAACATTCTATCTGTGGTGCTTTGAAAAGGCTACTCTCCTACATGGTTACTACTTCCATAGTATATACAGAACATAGTTCTAAGATTTACTAACTCATTTAGTTCTTACAGTAAGCCTCTAAGGTAGTTACTAGTATAACTTTCACTTTAAGATATATTTAACTTTTTTTTTTGTGAGATAGGGTTTCTCTGTGTAACAGTTCTAGCTGTCTTAGAACTTGCTTTGTAGACCACGCTGGCCTCAAATTCACTGAGACCCGCCTGCCTCTGCCTCTCAAGTGCTGGAATTAAAGGCGTGTGTCACCACCGCCTGGCCTGTTTTAGTTTGTCTGCATGCTGACAATGTATGTATATGGGAAAGCATCAGAGTCCCTGGACTCAGAGTCGAAGACAGTCGTGAGACATCATGTGGGTGCTGGGAATTGAACCTGGGTCCTCGGGAAGAGCAGTAAGTACTCAACCTGAGTCATCTCTCCAACTAACATCCATTTCAAAGAGGAGCACCATAAACATGGCTGGGAGGCTGGGAATTGGAGCCTTGCCTTAGAACTTAGTCTATTTCCTGATTTTACGTTCTCAATTACTATGCAAGACTTTCTGTATAACAAGGGACAGAGGAAGATATCTTTTGATATTCAGTCTTGACTAACTGTTACATACAGGGGTGAGGGTAATATTAGATTATATGTTTGACAAATAGCAAACTCTCAACCTTGAACTCTTTTTGAAAAGCTTTTTTTGAAGATTTATTTGCTTTATGTGTATATTTGTTTGCCTGCATGCTGTATGTGCACTTTGTGTATGCCTGGTGCCCAGAGACATAACAAGAGGGTTCCAGATTACCAGAACTGGAATTATAGATGGTTGTGAGCCACCATATGGGTGCTGAAAACCAAACCTGGGTCTTCTTGAAGAGCAGTCAAAAGTTCTCTTAACCAATGAGCCATCTTTCCAGGCCCCTAGTTCCCTTTTCTAACAGTAGCGATCTTGGTGCCTTTCAGATTAAAATAGACTGACTGATTTCAAATGTGCTTGTAGTGAATTATTTTGTGATGCAGCTGCAAGTTTGTCTAAGTTTATTTTCTACTCAGTGTACTTAAGTCCCCACCCTGAGTTCTTTCATGGAAAAGCTTTCCCATGCTCTTGTTCTCATGGCATAATTAAGATTGAGCATGTGTGCATACTTGGAGCATTGACATTCCCAAGTGAACTAGTCTGCATCCATTCAACGTGGAGTCCAGTGCTGGCATCTGGTAGGTCCTCCATGGTCACAAGGTCAGTGCTTGTGCATTTATAAGTCTCAAGACTGAACACTGCGTCCTGATTGAACACACCACCTGTAGCAGGCTGGCTAGGATAGTCTAAAGATGCTGAAAATTTCTCTTGAGTTGGACTGGATGTGCGAAAAGAGAAAACAAAAACTTCATGTGATTAGAAGTCTATTAGATTTGACAAAAATAAAATAGCTTCCTTTCATTCTAAGAACAGCATTTCAAAATTCTCTCACAGGTTGAGTTGATCAAAAACTTTTATTAAACAAGTATGTGTAAATACTCAAGCTACTAAGATATGAATATAAACAGAAATAAAACCAAAGCCATTTAATGTATTAGATAAGCAGGTAAGGTGGTATACTTGGTATTTAACAGGAATTGTGGGGAAGAATGAATTTATTACCCAAAGCTACATCTAAATAGCACTACTGTAATTAAGACTGAGTGTTTTTCATTCTAAAAATGGCTTCTTTTCCAACACTAAGACAAACTAAAATATCATAATTCAACAAGATTCTGATACAATATCTCAGCTGGTCAAATAAGATGATATTTTACCTTAGGACTTAAGCTCTCAGCTGTCCTTTTTTTTTTTTTTTTTTTTTTTGGTGGTGTGGTATCATGGAATTGATGTGCTTTTTATCAGCAATTCCACAAATTAGAAGCTCTATGACTTTGTCCTCGAGACCTGATTTCCTCATTTACAATAAGCGTTTAACAGAGTAACTGTCATAACTCAAGTTGTTGCAAGGATTAAGAGAACATAGCACACAGAAATCATAAACACTGTGCCTGGGCTATGTATGTATCTGTTACATCCACCAGCCTAATCAAATACAATGGGACTTTACTTTTGTAGCAGTACCTAAAGAGGCTTAAACATCCTATCTTCTCTTTAAAAAGCACTGGTTTTCTCAATGAAATGGGTGTGTAAAGCACAAATTATGTGTTTTCTTTATTTTGCAATAGTTGACCTCGAAAGAGGATTTAGTTTGAATACTGGAATGAATTTCAGGAAATATTAGCTCAGGGTCTGATACTCAAGTTGCTTCTCTAACTGCCCTGATATACCAAGCCCTTAGGTTCCTCACCATGTTTACATTAACAAACAGTATCTTCTGAATTAACTACCATTGAATAAAGCCTTATTATTAGCCTTAGCATGTTGGAATATGGTATATTACTGTATTTTAAAGGGCAATGGAAGAGGAGAGTGACAAACACAATACCCAAGCTTTCTGTCCTTTGAGAGGTCCACCACGTTTTCTTTACAAGAATCCAAAGTCACATGTGTATATTGTGTAGCTACCATATTTTCTGAAATATAAAAAAATTATAGACAGACATATTACATACACATGTAGACACAAATACCATTTGATATGGTTACAAAGACTGGAACTCCTTTTCATACTGACTTTCACTACAATTTCAAAATACTGTTGTACCATAGTACAAAGTGTTAAGATCAGAACTGAAAAAAAATTTACTTAGGGTTCAAAGAATAAATAGCAAGTCCACTATAGGCAGGATGACCAGATCACTGAAAGTCACTGGCATCGGGGGAAAGTATACCTAGTTTCAGGAGAATCTGCTATGAGGACACAGAAGGAAAATAAAAGGCTGCAACCCTTCCAGAGGGCTTTATAGTAAAGGTTTGTGTGTCTTTTAGTTTAACAACTAAATGCTGTAAGCATTTAGTTAACTGAATGGATTTAGATACTGGCAGTACTTGAGTCACTGTTCCTTCTAACTTAAAAACAAAACAAACAATTCATCTTTATTGACAGTAGATGAGACAGAATTACAGACTAAACTTTACCAAGTTGTTTAGTACTATGCAATACTACTATAGGCAAGTGTTATACTAGATTAATTTTTATCTGATGGTTGCTTATAACAAGTACTAATACTTATTAGTACTAGAACATTAGCTTCTGTTTAAGAACGACAGTGGCAAAGACCCCAAGAGCTATTGGCACTTTGAAGAACTCTTCATGCATTAGTTTTTATCAATTTAAAGCACTTTAAAAAAAATTGAGTGGCAAACTTGTGATGGCATTTAAAAATAGTCCAAGTGTGAACTAACTTCTGTGAGCTTTAAAAAAAGAATAAAACATACTGGGTCAGTACCCCAAGAAAACAGCCTTCCTCCTCATTCAATTTTTAGGTTTTCAGGCTCATACTCCAATTAGAGTACCTTCCATCTAGTAAAGTAAAATTCTCCAGCAGTTAAACACTGTTTTAAAAATTTTGTTTGTGCGTGTGCTCGAGTGAGCGCATGTCATAGCATATGCATGGAGGCCAGAGGACAACCTGTAGGAGTCATTCTCCTACCACGTGGGTCCTAGAGGTCAAGCTCAGGCTGTCAGGCTTGACAGGCAACACTTTCACCTGCTGAGCCATCTCAATACCTCCAATATTGCTTTGGTAAACAATTATTCTTCCTAAAAAGTGCTGACAGTGATATAATTTAGCTAGTAAGCTGACAGTTATCCAAATTAATGCTTCCGGATGTCAGTTTAAACCTTTTTTTTTTTTTTTTGATTTTCGAGACAGGGTTTCTCTGTAGCTTTTGGTTCCTATCCTGGAACTAGCTCTTGTAGACCAGGCTGGCCTGGAACTCACAGAGATCCGCCTGCCTCTGCCTCCCGAGTGCTGGGATTAAAGGTGTGTGCCACCACCGCCTGGCAGTTTAAACCTTTTAGATTGAAAATTAGTACCTAATACCTGTGTTCGTTGTAGTGACATTAGAGTTAAATTCAAATATAGAGTGTTGACATATTTTTAAAATTAGTTTATGTGTATGGGTGTTTTACTTGTACATTATGTCTATGCATCTGAGCATGCAGTACCTGTAGAGGCCAGAAGAGGCCATCAGATCCCCTAGAACTGGAGTTACAGACTGCTGGGAGTTTCCATGTGGAACCTGGGAATCAAACCCTGGAGGACTGAGCAGCCAGTGTTCATAACTGCTGAGCTATCTCTACATGTATATCCTTTATTTAAAGGTTACATTAGGCATGAGGTTGAAATGAGGACTAATAGGAGTTTTATAATTTCTCTTTTGAAATCAGACAAATATGTGATTTTCTATGCATATTATACTTGTCCATGTCTAAAAACTCAAGAAATTGGTCATCAAAGAACAAATAATCCAATACAAAAAATGAGGTACAGACATAAACAGAGAACTCTCAACAGAGGAACCTAAAATGGCTGAAAGACAATTAGGGAAATGTTCAACATCCTTAGCCATCAGAGAAATGCAAATCAAAACAACTCTGAAATTCCATCTTATGCTTGTAAGAATGGCCAAGATCAAAAACACTGATGACGCCGGGCGGTGGTGGCGCACGCCTTTAATCCCAGCACTTGGGAGGCAGAGGCAGGCGGATCTCTGTGAGTTCGAGACCAGTCTGGTCTACAGAGCTAGTTCCAGGACAGGCTCCAAAGCCACAGAGAAACCCTGTCTCGAAAAACCAAAAAAAAAACCCAACAAAAACAACAACAACAACAACAACAACAACAAAAACCAAACAACAACAACAAAAAAAACCCAAACCACTGATGACAGCTTATGCTGGAGAGGATGTGGGATAAAGAGAACACTCCTCCATTGCTGATGGGAGTGCAAACTGGTACTTTGGAAATCAGTATGGCAATTTCTCAGAAAATTAGGAAACAACCTTCCTCAAGACCCAGCAATACCACTTTTGCATATATATACCCAAAAGATGCTCAATCATACACAAGGACATGTGCTCAACTATGTTCATAGCAGCAATATATGTCATAGCTAGAACCTGAAACAACCTAAATGCTTCCTGACTAAAGAATGGATAAATAAAATGTGGTACATTTATACAAAAGAGTACTACAGAGTGAGAAAAAATAATGACATCTTGAAATTTGCAGGCAAATGGATGGATCTAGAAAATATATTGAGTGAGTAAGTACTTACTCATAAGTGGCTTTTAGACATAAAACAAAGAAAAACCAGCCTACAATTCACAATCCCAGAGAACCTAGACAACAAAGAGGACCCTAAGAGACATACATGGATCTAAACTACATGGGAAGCAGAAAAAGACAAAATCTCCTGAGTAAATGGGGAGTGGTAAATTGGGAGTGTGGGGATCATGGCAGAAGGTAGAAGGGGAGGGGGGAGGAAGAAAGGGGAGTGGAAAAAATATATAGCTCAATAAAAATAATTATAAATTCTAATATTTAAATAACTTAATCTTTTTGTAATAGTCTTTTCTTTGCTATCACAATATAACACACTCCTGTTGGATATATGCCTTTAAGTGACTGCACAGGCTTTTTCCACTTTATACCTATTTGTTAAATTTTAAAAATATAGACTATGAAGACAGAACGTAAAGAAAGAAAAAAGAACCAAAACCATGCACACACACATAAGTGGATTTTAAGCCTTTTTACAATTTTTAAACATCCTCTTTAGAATCTTCAAGAAACTATAATGCTGAACATTACATTTTTGCAGAAGAGACTAAAATAATTGATCACACACCTTTATCTTCTGGACTCTGCACTGAATTTGCTAGAAATTTGTGGAGTCGTATAGACGAAAGCGGGGCAGCAGATGTAAAATCTCCTGTACTTTTAGAACTGGGAGCCAGGGTTTTGTTGAAGTGAATACTGCATTCTGTTGAATCACCCACAAGCTCATCAGTGTGAGGCACTTCCTACAACAGAAGATGAACTGAAAAAAGCAATTTGACTGCTTTGTTGATGAAATTTAACACATCAACACTTTAAGTCAGGCAGTTAACATAGTCCTGGAGTACAAACAACTCAGGAGGGTGAGGAGGTAAAGATGATCACTTGAACTTAGGAGTTCAAAATCATCCTGAACAACACAGCAAGCTCCTGTCTCAAAAAACAAAACCCCAAACATTTTAAAATTGAAAAAAAAAAAAAAAAGAGGACTTAAAGAAACAGATATAAACCTCTTGTTTTTAGCATACTTCAAAAGAGCCGCATAACAATTAAACATTTTTTATCTTGGACATTATTCTTTAAATTTGAAAAGAGTTACAAAGATAGTAAAGAGTTGTTCTCCTTCATTATTTTCCCTCTAATGGTAATCTTGTCTAAAATGTGATTTATTGTAAAAAACAAAATGATACTAGTAACTGGAGACGTGATTTGATTTCTCTGTTTCCTCTCCAGTCTCCAACATTGCACAGGGCTGTTTTGTCTACTTAGCTTCTTCTGATGACAGCCATCTGTTGATCCTTCCTACCCTTTCTTGCAGCGATGCTTTGGAATAGAGGTCATGACCTGTGACTGTGTCTCTAGTTTAGGCTTTTATATATACTAGGGATATATATTTTAGAGAGGACTATCAGGGACTATCGCATTAAACTTTGGGAATATGTGCTATAAACACAACGTATTTTGTGAAGTTAACCCTATCACTTAGTCAGGTATCCCCGAGACTTCCTTACTGAATTATTTTTCCTCTCCCCATTTTTTTAAAATGTAAATCACCATGACCTGCCCATACTGAAAGGGAAGTAAAGTAAACCCTATCTTTCAGAGGGCATAATCAAAAAATGAAGAAATATTACATTTACTTATTTGTGTGTATACTTGGTACACACATGTACCAGCTCTCATGGGAATGTCAGAGGACAATTGTGGGAGTCAATTTTTCTTCTACCATGTGAGTCCCAGGGATCAAAGCTGGGTCATTCAGGCTGGTGGCAAATGCCTTTACCTGCTGAGTCATCTCATAGGCCCTCTTAGAGAAATATTAAACCAATATAGTAATTAATAATTTTGAAAAGATGTTTGGGAGCTATGCAGACTGTTTTTTTCTCAGTGACATTAGTAGTCATCCATGGGCCTTGCCTATAGCAGTTCCTCTTATTGTTCTAATGGTGACCTTCTACATTCCTTGGAATGCTTCTGTAAGGGAGATTTGTCCTTTTTTTTTTTTTTTTTTTTTTTTGGTTTTTCGAGACAGGGTTTCTCTGTGGCTTTGGAGCCTGTCCTGGAACTAGCTCTGTAGACCAGGCTGGTCTTGAACTCAGAGAGATCCGCCTGCCTCTGCCTCCTGAGTGTTGGGATTAAAGGCGTGTGCCACCACCGCCCGGCGAGATTTGTCCTTTCTACCCTGTTGTATGAATATGGATATTCACTTCATTTCTTAGGTTATAATTTAATATCACCTTACTATTTTCTCTTTCAAATCATCCCAGGTTTGATCACTGACTTGTTCAGTAGGTTGCTGTGCTGCCCACCCCACTTTACAAAAACACAAAACCAAAACAATCATACCCTTAATTTCTGGCATAGGCTACCCCAGGCTCGTCTTCTATTTACCCTGACACGGCCTACAGAATCAGACATTTCTTTAAGAACATAATTATAGGCTAAGTTTTAGAATCTGGGAAAGAGAACTAAAGTTTCGTCAGAACTGAAACTTGATAAATCCCTTCAGTTCTTAAAATGCCACACATACTTTTTACACATCACATTTTTTCTTTTTGGTTTTCGAGATAGGGTTTCTCTGTGTAACTTTGGCTGTTCTAGAACTCACTTTGTAGACCAGGCTGGCCTTGAACTCACTGAGATTACCTGCCTCTGCCTTTCGAGTGTTGGGATTAAAGGTGTGTGCCACCATGCCTGGCCACATTGTTTAAAAGTAAATTCCACCATTCCTTCCAGTAAAAAAAAAAAAAAACTGGACAGTTATAAATGCACCAGTTTCTGCTCAGCACCAGCATATATACAAAAATGTACCTTTGTTTGTTTGTTAAAGCACGTAGCAGAGTAATTCAACAAAATGTAGTTCTGAAAGAGTGGCACTCAATCTAAAATCCAGTCCATATTTTGGAAAATTGTAAGGCTAAGCAGTTCATCAAAAGATTGAGAGCCTCACAACAGTTAATTGAGAAGAACCTATCACAGACTTAAAAACAGGGAGCCAGGGGTCAGCAGCACGTCTCAGAAAGGGTAAATTAACAGTGAGGAATCCTTCCTGGGGCAACACTGTCACAGAGGCATGTGGGGTACGGATAGAGAGCATACACAGGGACTTCTCTGGCCCGCTGTGAAAGTCTAGATGCAATGGCTACTGACATACAAGAACACTCAGGTCAATGAACTGGTGAAGCTTGGCTGCTGTGGTGTACTGATCTATTTTCTTCAGTTTTCTGGGTTTCTCACTAATATCCCACTGTAGGTCTCAGTTCTTATGTCTAAGAAAAAATATACCCCTAGGTGGCACCTCCAACCTAAAGGAATGGTCTTGAGAGGTGAGGATCATATAATTATTTTTATTTTCTCTACTTAATATAGAATTCAACTTTGTTAATGATCACATTTTTCATGCAACATTGGATTTCCAGAAGTTGCATACACCTTATGCCATTTGATGAGCATAATCATTTGGTAAAATTAAGAACAGATTCCAAGACCTATTTTACTGATAAAGCAGAGATTTACTTACATTTGATATTGAAGGAAATTTGCTGACAGAGCGTTCTCCAAAGGTCCTGGATCCTGTGGGCTTATTTTTAGCCTGTGGCAAGCTAAAGAAAGATTTGTATAATTATAAATAATAAAACATATAAATGAAATAAATAAGCTTAAAGTGTTAGAAAAATTTGTCACTTATCCTATTTAAGGAGTTAATGGTCTTACAAAGATTCCTTACTTTTACAGCAACTATAGCAAAACTGGGTCCAAACTGAATTAACTGTCAGTAGAAGACATTTTTATTACACTGGGTTCCAAATTTTAGAAGCACATTAAACAAGGACCTTGACCAGTAGGATGTCCTGGGTAACAAATAACATTCTAAATCTTTTTTATAGTGTCTATACTAGATATGGATATCACTTCTGCAAGCTGGTCACGCTGTCTCCCTTCTACCTCAGTATGAAGGTCCTCCATGCCAAGATGCCTATAACTCACATAGCTTCATTTGTTTTCCTAACAGTGAAGATTCCTGAAAATACCTCATTCTATGCCCTGATGTCTCATTAATGAGGTGTTCTACCTTAAAACATTTTCTCTGTAGTTATTACTCAACATAAGCCGCTTTCTGTTCTACTTTATTGGCCCTGTACTTTATGGATGAATAGGCAGATTCATCCATATCTAATATAATTTCAAATCCAGAGAATCCATCTGTTCTCTGACAACTTATAACTAGACTGCATTTCTTTTTCAGCTGTGCTTCTGTTACAGGGTGTTCTGTTGTCTTGGAACTCATGCACTGGAACCCTAGTCCAGACCACCCTGTCTCCCCACTGCCTTACAACGTTCAAGTCCTGAAGGCCCCTCTACAGCATATTATGGCACTGGATGACATGTACACCCCCCCGACTTTATTTTAAATGGACCTTTCTTTACCCATAATTTTCTTTGTTTCCATCTTCAAAAATAGGAAAAGTAGATGGCAAAGACATCTTATTAACTCCCCAAGCTCCAGAAGATACTGCATTTTCTACAAGAAAACAAAAACAACATCTATTATCTTGTGAAACGGCATTATCCTTTAGCAAGCAACTTCAGCTACCTGTAAGAAAAAGTGCTGAAATCTTCAAAAAAATACTGGGTCCTAGGTAATGACATAAGCTACTGTACAGGGAGGTGAAGTGACTGATTCACAGCCCAGTGGTGATCCTGTCACATACAGAGCAGTGTCCACCCTCCTATAATGTTGCTACAGAGCTCATTCAATAAAAGCACACAAAAGTTGTGGGAACTTTTGTTGTTGTTCATGTCCTTTAAGAAAAAGGATTAAGGAGCTGGAGAGATGGCTCAGTGGTTAAGAGCTTTGCCTGCTCTTCCAAAGGTCCTGAGTTCAATTCCCAGCAACCACATGTGCTCACAACTATCTATAATGAGATTTGGTGCCCTCTTCTGGCCTGCAGGCATACATGCAGGCAGAACACTGAATACATAATAAATAAATAAATCTAAAAAAAAATAAAGAAAAAGGATTAATGTTTGTTAATTTCCAGTCTTCCCAATTCTAACTAGACTCTATTTATCTTTGTCATGATCTTTGGCTTCTAGCACTGCTGGGTTCCAAACTCTACCTAGACATCTCTCAGGAGGTGCTTAAGTCTCATGTTGAGAACTTACTTTCCTGACTGTTCCTACCCATGATGCTTTTGTCTTTTAGCACTCAATATTAAATAACAATTAAAAAAATTCCAACTTAACAAAAAACCCAAACCAATATCACATACACTGTAACCTTTTCAAACTGTCACATGTAAAATGTATTCATTCCTTACTGTTACATGACAGACACACTATTCAAAGGCAGGGCCACATCTAAATCTTGATAATGCATATAGCAACTTTCTGTAATACTGTATACTTAATAGTTTTTTAAATAAATCATTACTTTGAAACTGGGCTTCAAATGCATCTTCATTTTGATCTAGAGAAGGCCACTCATCTTTATCATCAGAAATATCAGGAAGTGTTGGAGCCTGAAATATATTCATGATGAAACCTTATAGGACAGAAAAAAAAATATGTCAACAGGCAAAGATTGCAAATCAGTTTTTATTAATTTGCATACAAATAAAGTATTTTACCTAATGCTTCCTTGGTATGCACAGTTGGTGATGGCTGCACTTTGGATGGTGTTGCTTGAACCACTCCCCATGATGTGTCTGGAGTTGTGTGAAAAGAATTAATGCTGGCAGCCTTGTTTGTTTCACACACTAGCAAAGGAGTGGGACAAAGGTACTTACTACCAGTATGTCACTTAGAACACATGATTACAGTAATTATAATTTAAAAGTTTACCAATAATAATTATCACTATTTCCATTATCTTTGATTGTGGCTTTCAAATATTCATGTTTATCTTTGTAATAATACCATGAAGTAAGGTCAAGAACTGTCCTTTTATAGAAAAATAAAGGTTACATCAACGTAGGAGTTTTGTCGTGAAAAGAATCCTTAGCTCACAATACACAAAGCACTATCAGCTTATGATCACATTGTAAATCATTCCCTCCTACTATGCTGTGAATCTTAAGGAAGTTTTTCATTTCATTCAGCTGATGTTTGCTCAGACTTTCTTCCTCTTCCCCTTGTTCATCTGGAAGTGCTGACATCTTTAGTGCTTATAACAGGAAAGTTGCTGCCTAAGTAGTTCCCCTTTCCAGCCTCCCACCTAAATCTTACTCCAGCCATCCTTCCTAACCACCTTCTTTGAAACCTAACTCTCCATCCTAATTTTAACACCTTTTTTCTTATGGAAATTCTCCCCTTTTTCATTGTGACTACCTCGCTAACTACTTAGAACTATGCTTTGCATCTAGTGAGCATGAACCAAGTCTTGGTGCAGTAAGTCTCTACTTCAAATAGCCCCTTTCCTACTGTTAGTGAAAAGGATGCCAGTCACAGAAAGAGGGGAAGTGAATGACCAAACTGTGACTTTATTACTTAATGAACAAAATTATCTTCTGTGAAAATTCCTCCACTGTGGTTCCAAATAGAATATAATACTAATTAAACTAATCCCCTTTCCCATCTTACGCATTAACTATGCCTTTCAGATTAATACACTGAGAAACTTAATAGAAAAATGCCAAAGGATTCTGAAAAAGGAAGATGTGACTAAGAAATGAATTTTTCTTTATGAATTTCTGTTTTTGACCAAAAACTGTCTGAGGCTTTATAACATCATTCTTACCCTCTAAACGGTAAGGCCTCCCTACACCACAGTCACAATACAGACACTGAGCAAACCAAGACTACTCAAACAATTTGGATAAAATTATTATAATGCAACACTACCTTCTTTTATTTCTGGTCCACTCTGTGGCATGAATTCATGAATACTTTGACTCATACACCTGAAAGAGAAATCTCTTGAAACTCACTGAAGAATAAAAGCACTTTACATATTAGAATTTTTAAGTAACTTTCATGAAACAATAAAATATGCCAACAATGCTAAGTCTGTTAGGGTGAGGACAAAATTGCTTGGGACCATGGTATAAGTAAATATTTATTGCCTTTGAGAATATTAATCCTTTCAAATAAGGATAACCATTGAACATTTTAGTGAGACCCATTGGATCTGCATTTCAGCACAATAACAATCATCCCTCCATGTGACAGGACAGAATAATGACTTCGCAAATTCAAACGCACTTCATTTATGGTTTATATTAAAGGCCTAAGACCTTTAATATAAAGTTGCAGGCACTCTGTGTTAGTGGAACTAGTACCTTTCTTGTACTAGTTACCTGAAACTACTAGTGATATCCAGATTTTAAATTAACAGCAAGGAGGACGAAGGGAAAAGGTATCAAACCACTTACATAACAGCTTGCTTTTAAAACATCCTGGGGCAGTCAGCCTCATCTGCCTAATACTGCTAGAATTCTCTTAAGGAATCTTATTAAAATGTTAAGCAAAGCACAAATCACTTTTAGTTTTACAAATTCCTATCAAACTGCAAGATAAGCAATGAACAACCAAAGACAAAAATGTAAAACAAATAAGAAATTGATTATTATTTCTGAAACCTAGAAAAATCCTTCAGAACTGGGAAATATTGGGAGATAGATTTTGGCACAAAGAATTATCGACACAGATCCCATGTAACTTCTTGAAGGAAGACAAAGAAAACATGGGAACATATGTCAAATAACTTTCAGGCCAGTAAAAATGCCTACAGGTATGTAGTCAAAGACAGTAAGTACTTTCGGTTTGCAGTTTACAGCTATATATTCTGAATGTACAGAGAAATTGCTTAACGTTTATAATTCAAGAAAAAAGTACAAAGTAAACAAATAGTATAAAAGAAGTATGGAATTAAGTGTGAAAGATTCAAGGCCAATATTTTGAGAATCATTTCAGTAAACATAAAAATTTAAAAAAAAGAACCATTCATCTTTTAGACAACATAATACTATAGGTCATGAAAATAAATTTTACATGCAATGTACATCACTATCCCCTCCAGGACAACATTTAGCTTACCTGGAATCTGTCACTGACTGGCCACTTCCAGGAATTGGAAGAGCTGGTTGGCTGGCAGCTGGGATCATCAAAGCACTGTTAACAGTATTTACCACAAGATGAACAGGAGGTGCATTCTGTGGTTTCTGTCCTGAGTTCTCTGAGGTCTGCTGATTGATGGATTGAAGACTTGGAATCCTCAGTTCCTGCTGGGAGCATGTATTCGGTCCCATGCATACTGGATTAACCTTTCATGTTGAACGAAAAGATACGAAACAAAACTAGGAAGTTTTGAATATTATTAATCAGTCATTACAGCTTTTCAAAGCACAGCAACAAAATAGACTAGCCTCTACGACGGCTTCTTGTAGCTTCTTAAACACGGACACACCAAAAGCTTATATTTAAATTTTTTTATTATTATTTATTTGTGTGTGTGTGTGTGTGTGTGTGTGTGTGTGTAGGTACATACATGTGTAAGTCAAGGGACAACTTTTAGGAGCTGGTTCCCTCTTATTTGTTGGGCGAAGGTCTCAATTCTCTGCACCATATATTCCGGTCTAGCTGGCATAAGCAACCAGGAAATTTCCCTGTTTCTGCCTCCCATCTCACTGTATGAGAGCTGGAATTATAGATGTGTGCCACCATATCTGGCTTTTCTTTTACATGTGTTGCTGGGATCAAACTCAGGCCATCTGGCTTATATAGCAAACACCTCGCAAGCCCAGCATCTTATACTTTTAACCACTGAAAAACAAATTGGCATCTAAATATCAGTATTTAAGTATCTCAGGCTGGGCAGTGGTGGTACACGCCTTTAATTCCAGCAATCGGGTGGCAGAGGCAGGCGGATCTCAGTGAGTTCAAGGCCAGCCTGGCCTACAGAGTTAAGTCCCAGGAGAGCCAGGACTATAGAGAAACCCTGTCTTGAATAACTCAAAAAAAAAAAAAAAAAGAAAAAGAAAAAGTAGCTGATTTGGATATAGCTGCTCATGGTAGTCTAAGACACAGGGATTGTAATTAGACTGAGACCTGTCTGGCTACCTAGTAAGTTCTAGGCCAGTGTGAAATCCTGTTTAATAAAACAAAAGGAACATAGGAGTAAGAGACAATACATGGGAGATCAGAGTGGAAGGAGGCTACTAGAAGCAGAAAGAATACACGGTAAAGGGAGGGCCAGATAAAGGGAAAGGAAGATCAACAAAAACAAACCATGACAATGTCATAATGAAACCCATAACTTCATATGTTAAATTATAAAAAAGGACAATTTAAAAACAGCCATGACACATATCAACTAACCCATTAGAAGTACCAGATTTCAGGGTCTCGTATTTTGGACACCTAAAGAGATTTGACTGAGCTAAGCATTTCTACCTTGTCTCTGTATTTCATTGCTCATTCCATTTTCTTTCTTTTTTTTTTTTTGGTTTTTCGAGACAGGGTTTTTTTTTTGTGTAGTACTGACTGTCCTGGAACTCATTCTGTTGACCAGGCTGGCCTTGAACTCACAGAGATCTGCCTGCCTCTGCCTCCAGAGTGCTAAGATTAAAAGCCACCACAGTCTGGCTAATTCCAAATTTTATACATCTTTCTATATCAAATTATTTTAAAATCTGGTAAGATTCCTAGCTAAACTAGAATAACTACAGAAACAGGCACAGAGAGCAACAGCTAGTAGTAGTAGGGATAAACCACAGCAGTGAAGAACGTGAACATACGTCAGGCCTGTTCTGGGAAGCAGGCAGGTCCTTGTGAGACAACTCCACCACCTGATGCAATTTCTTGTGAAGTTCATCCATTTTCTGTTTTAACAGTTGCTCTTCAAAGGCGCCGGCTTCTTTCCTTTTCATATAATGTCTGTCTTCACTAACTTTAAGAAACATTAAAAAAACACAGTTTGCTCTCAAAATTTCATCAGAGTATTATATGCAAAATGAGCAAATGGTCACAATTTAGGATGCTATTTAAATTTTTCATATTTTTTCGATTTTAGAACTGAAACTTATATCACCTTTTAATTGTAGTCTTTACCTGTCCTTACCACTGTTACTATTAAATATAGGTCATTATGTTATAAACAACAAAAACCTGTTATGTGATCAATAATATTCAGCAATGGTAGTCTAATACTAAACACTTCTTGGTCTACAAGAGCTAGTTCCAGGACAGGCTCCAAAGTTACAGAGAAACCCTGTCTCGAAAAACCAAAAAAAAAAAAAAAATACTGTACTGTAAATCACTTGAAAATGGTTATCCATTCATTTTTATTTTTAATTATTTTGTTAGATATTTGTCTATGTGCTTGTGTTTACGTGCACATGTATATATGGCTCCAAAAAGCCTCAGGAGTAGTCTAGGCTGCCTCTGCTATCTGAGTGCTGTGATTAAAAGTGTGTGTCATCACACTTGTCTTTTTAATGTGATTTCTGGGAATCAAACTCACATCCTCATTATTGCATGGCAAGAACTGAGCTATCTCTCAATCTCCTATTATTCCCCACTTCAGATTTTAAAAAATGTAACTCTAGGCACTTTTCAAAAAATATCAAAAGTATTAAAGGGCACAAGTCCCAAGGGAGATATGGATGTGGAGGTCAGAGAACAACTTGCTGGTTCTCTCCTCCTACCATGTTGTCTTAGGATTAGAACTCAGATAGTAATACTTGGTGGCTTTTAATTTTGTGTGTGTGTGTGTACATGTGTGTGATGGTGCCTACAGAGGCTAGAGATGTTGCATCCCCCTGGATCTGTGTTACAAGGTGTTGTGAGTCAACTAAAATGGGTGCTGGGCACTGAACTCAGGTCCTTTGCAAAAACACTACCAGCTCTTAATGCTGAGCCACCTTCCCAGCTTCTCCTCATCAGGAAATAAAGTGTACTAGGTCAGAGTTTCAACAAAACTTTGGATAGTTCTATTTACAATAAATATCAAATATGGGCACACTCCAAACAAATCAGTCTGCCTTGAGACTCTAAGTTGTGGAACATGAAAGAAAACTATCTATGGTCAATTCAAAATGGGTCCTCCACAAATATTGACTTTTCTCTATGGTAGGTTAAATATAAAAATAAGGAACATAGGGATAGAAATGGCTCAGCAGTTAGGAGAGCTCTTGCAAAGTTCAGCTCAGTTGCTGGCACCTCTATCGGACAGCTACCACCCTTTCCTGGCCTGTAAGGACACTGCACTCATACGCACAAACACATCACATATAACTTTAAATGAGGAACAAAGAGTATTTGTTCCATAAACATAAATAACTTTGGCATGCTGATCAGAAGACTACTTCTACATGTTTTGTTTAAAGTAGATGCAAACTGGGAAAATCTCTTCTGAACTTCAGTTCTCAATTAAATCCTTTCGAAGAGCAAATAAATGCTCTACAAATTTAGGACTGCTGTATATAGAGATTCAAATTCACATAGATGATATGGAAACACTATACATTTCACTAATGCAAAGACAACACCAGTAAGGACGTTTACTGTAGCGCTGTTTCAACTGTCAGTGGTGTTATCAGTTCAGCAATTGAGCCCATGGAAAAGCATTGCTGCTAGGCTAGTGTCTAACAAAGACTTCTAGGCTTCTGAGAAAAGAAGCTCAAGACATTCTCTTGTCTTTTCATTCAGTTATGTGATTACTCATCATTTAAAAAGACACATACAAAAAAGCATGATATAAGAGTGCAAATACCCCACTGTTCATGCTTCCTCCGTTGATTGTATTTCTCGGCTCTTAGTTCTTCAAAGGAAAATTCTGAATCCCCATGAATAAGCTTTTCCTTGCAGTACATAACAACCTGCTGAGTGTCAGCTGTGGGTGCCACAGATGAGCTGACAGAGCACTCTGATTTGGAAATCACGATCACTCTTTGCTCCTTACTGGGGAGAAAGACATCATTTACAACAGTGTACTAAAGTAACTTGAAGGGAACTTAAGTAATAATGCACTTATTGTACTTGCATATTTGACTTGTTATCACAAGAGGATGGTATCACACCAGAACATTCTGAGCCCTACAAGACAGAAAACAAACATGAGCATTCACTTACCAAGGAGAAACCTTCACACAAATTACTTCATAATTCATCTGAAAATGTTCCATGGGAAGGAGTCTCTTAAACTCAAGTAGATTTACATGTTTATGAAAATTATGATTAATAGTTGGAGCTTTTGCCCATCAAAATCCCAACAAAATTCTTCAAAGACCTTGAAAGAACAGTACTCAACTTCATTTGGAAAAGCAAAAAACCCAGGATAGCCAAAACAATCCTGTACAATAAAAGACCTTCTGGAGGCCTCACAATCCCTGACTTCAAACTCTACTAGAGAGCTACAGTACTGAAAACAGCCTGGTACTGGCATAAGAACAGACAGGAGGACCAATGGAACCAAATAGAAGACCTGGATATCAATCCACACATCTTCGAACACCTGATATTTGATAAAGAAGCAAAAAATATCAAATGGAAAAAAAGAAAGCATACTCAACAAGTGGTGCTGGCATAACTGGATATCAACATGTAGAAAAATGAAAATAGACCCATATCTATCACCATGCACAAAACTCAAGTCCAAATGGATCAAAGACCTCAACATAAAGCCAGCCACACTGAACCTTATAGAAGAGAAAGTGGGAAGTACACTTGAACGCATTGGCACACAGAACCACTTCCTAAATAGAACCCCAGCAGCACAGACACTGAGAGAAACAATTAATAAATGGGACCTCCTGAAACTGAAAAGCTTCTGTAAAGCAAAGGACATGGTCAACAAGATAAAACGACAGCCTACAGAATGGGAAAAGATCTTCACTAACCCCCACATCAGACTGAGGTCTGATCTTCAAATATACAAAGAACTTAAGAAATTGAACATCAAAAAAATCACGTAATCCAATAAAAAAACGGAGTACAGACCTAAACAGAGAACTCTCAACAGAGGAATCTAAAATAGCTGAAAGACACTTAAGGAAATGTTCAACATCCTTAGTCATCAGAGAAATGCAAATCAAAACAACTCTGAGATTCCATCTTACACCTGTAAGAATGGTTAAGATCAAAAACACAGATAACAACGTATGCTGGAGAGGTTGTGGGGAAAAGGGAACACTTCTGCATTGCTGGTGGGAATGCAAGCTGGTACAACCCCTTTGGATGTCAATGTGGCGATTTCTCAGAAAATTAGGAAACAACCTTCCTCAAGACCCAGTAATACCACTTTTAGGTATAGATCCAAAGGATGTTCAATTGGGCCACAAGGACATGTGCTCAACTATGTTCATAGCAGCTTTGTTTGTCATAGCCAGAACCTGGAAACAACCTAAATGCCCCTCGATCGAAGAATGAATAAAAAAATGTGGTGCATTTACACAATGGAGTACTACACAGCAGAAAAAAAATAACGACAGCTTGAATTTTGCAGGAAAATGGATGGAACTAGAAAGCATTATTTTGAGTGAGGTAACCCAGACACAGAAAGACAATTATCACATGTACTCACTCATAGGTGGTCTTTAAACATAAAGCAAAGAAAACCAGCCTACAAACCACAATCCCAGAGAACTTAGACAACAATGCGGACACTAAGAGAGACTTACATAGATCTAATCTACATGGGAAGTAGAAAGTAGAAAAAGACAAGATCTCCTGAGTAAATTGGGAGCATGGGGACCTTGGGGGAGGGTTGAAGGGGGGAGGGGAGAGGCAGGGAGGGGAGCAGAGAAAAATGTAGAGCTCAATAAATATCTTGGAAAAAAATAAAAATAAAAACCTTAGCTCACTAGCAGTAGAAATAAAATAAAAAATAGTTGGAGCTTTAGTTGACAGTATTTTTACTTAACCTTTCAAACTGAGGTTCCCCCCAAACAAAACAATTAATTTAAATTTAAGAAAATAAAATTTCCTTCTGTTGCTTTCCTCTCAGAAATTCCCAATAGTAGCAATAACCCACTAAACAAATATTCATTGATATTTCACAAATATCATACAATGAACTATGACTGGGGAATATGACCAGAAGTAACACTCATTTCATCTGTCTATAAATTTAGAGTAGTAGAAAGAGGGTGGCAAACACTGTAAGATATAAATTGGGACAATCTGTACAATCTATCAAAGTGAGACATACATGTTCTACTTCTAGGAATGTGTGCATTAGCAAAACAGATGTCTTTAATTGGATTAAGCTACAGAAAGGTCCTAAAGAATGACTGTCCTATGAAAGAGAAAGATGCTAAGAAACATGAAGCTGAAGAAGAGATCTGAGTATTTTTATGTTTACAAGCAAGCAAAGCAGAAGAGATTTAGATGGGTCAAAAATATTTACAGGGATGAAAAGTCGGCACAAGTAGGAAGCTACTTTCCCCCATGGAAACAGCAGAGAAAGATGCAGTTACCTATGTAATGGTTGGTAGCAAAAATGATAAGATCATCTTCTACTGTGTTGCAGAAATAGTATTTATTTTTTATAGCTATGAGAGTTAGATAGACACATCCCAAATTTGAGAAGAATAAAGTTTAAAAATCACGCTAAAAAATTAACTAGTAAACAGACGAGACATACAATATCAAGAGTGGTGTCGAATGTAGAAAAGAAATGCCTGAAAATGCTAGAGCTCTGGTTGAGGTTATGAGCATAAATGTTTGAGGTTCTGGGCTTTTTTCTAGAGCAGGGCTCAAAAACCACCAAATGTGATCCAAAATAGGAATTTCCTGGGCCTACAAAGAAACCAGCAGAACAAACAGAGGGTATTAGGAAGAAACTGCGGACAAGGTTTGTGTGGCAGGTAGGGGTCCTCAGGTGTGACAAGAGGTTCTATTTGAGTTGAGCAGAGATTGAGGATAAGAAGGCTCAGAGCTGCCATGGTGGTGAAATGGAGGTCAGTCCCAGCACACAGGGTCAATGGAATAAGATGCAACAGCAGACATAAAAGACAATCAGAATGGCTGTCCAATAACATTCCTTATTTCTATACAACATACAAATAAATGTTTTTGTTACCAGACTCTTAGGAACACAGGGTGAGTTTTTGCCTGGACTTGACTTTGTTGTCATGACTTGGTTTACAATCTGTGCACTATGCAAAGGTTCCGAGGTTGCAGCTATAAGGGAAAAGAAAATGAAATGAGTAATAAATGAGAAAAGTAACATTAAATAAAATTAGCACACAATACATTCCATTGTTCTTTCAGTATGTTATATTTAAAACATCTATTTGGAGGTGGAGAGACGGCTCAGCAGTTAAGAGCATTTGTTCTTACGGAGGATGAAAGTATAAGTCCCAGCACCCACATGGTAGTTCACAGTCATCCATAACTCTAGTTTCAGGGAATATGATGCCCTCTTCTGACTTATGTGGGTAATAGGTATGTATGCAGTGCAGACATACATGCAAGTAAAACACTCATACATATAAAGTAAGACATCTAACACATAAATACAAAAATTACTTTAAAAAAAATCAATCCATTTTAAACCGTCTCAGAAAATGGACTAATTTTCAGCTAAGAAAAATATTAGAGAAAGTTAAGAAGTTAAGATACTATCTAGATGGAATATCAAGCCTAAGTGGTTATTTTAAATAAGATGACAGTGACTATTGTTGAAATGGGATCATTACCTCACCAACCCTGCATCTGACAGAGGGCTTATTTCCAAAATACATAAAGAACTCAAGAAGCTAAACTTCAAAATACCACATAATCCAATTTTAAAAATGGGGTACAGAGCTAAATAGAAGAATTCTCAACAAAAGACTCTCAAATGGCCAAAAGACACTTAAAGAATTGCTCAAAATCAAGGAAATTCAAATCAAAACGACTTAGAGATACCATCTTACATCAGTCAGAATGGCTAAAGTCAGAAACACCAATGATAGCTTATGCTGGAGAGGATGTGGAGTAAGGGAATACTCCTCCATTGCTGGTGGGGGTGCAAGCTGGTACAGCCACTCTGGAAATCAGTATGACATTTTCTTAGAAAACGGGTAATCAATCTACCTCAAGACCCGGCTATACCAATTTTAGGCATATACCCAAAGGATGTGCAATCATACCACAAGACACTTGCTCAGTTATGTTCACAGTAGCATTATTCATAATAGTCAGAACCTGGAAACAACCTAGATGCCCCTCAACCAAAGAATGGATAAAGAAAATGTAATATATTTATACAATGGAGTATTACTCAGCTGAAAAAATAATGACCTCATGAAATTTGCAGGCAAATGGCTAGAACTAGAAAAAAAAAAACATAAGGCCTTTTTTTTTTTTAACAAACAAAACAAAAAACAATTAGTGCAAAAATTACAGACTAGGGGGCTGGAGAGATGGCTTAGTGGTTAAGAGCACTGCCTGCTCTTCCCAAGGTCCTGAGTTCAATTCCCAGCAACCACATGGTGGCTCACAACCATCTGTAATGAGGTCTGGTGCCCTCTTCTGGCCTGCAGGCATACATGTAGACAGAATATTGTATATATAATAAATAAATATTAAAAAAAGAAGTAATTATCCCCATTTTTAAGAGTAAGGTCTGTGCTTTAAAAAAAAAAAGAAAAAATTACAGACTAAATTTTCAGCAATCTAGACATTTTAGAAAAGTATTATTTTACCTTCAGTTGGCAAGTGGGTTCTAGTAAGACGTGCCTGGAATAGACTAAATGATAATAGAAAACATATAAATATAGATTTTAATCTTACAGTTTAATATGCATCTATGTTGAAATGGAAACTAAATATAACAGGCAATAAAGACAGAAAATGAAAAACTTAATTTCAAAGTTGCTTTAAACTACAGAAATAAAATTCTGGGGATATTTATATTAGAAAAGTCCTCTTTTTACACAGTTTATGTTAATATTTTTCAAATTCATCAAACACATACATCTTCTTTCTCCATGAACCAAGTCTGCAGATGTTAAAACTCAAAAATGTTCAACTACTACTTCTAAAACAATTACAATATTGCAAAGAATTCAAAATAGAAAACTTAGACCACTGTTTCAAAGGACAGTGGGTATCATGCTCTGTAAGAACTTATACATACATCATTTCATAGCACTTTTACATACCAATTCGACCTTTTAAAAACTGTTCAGCAACCAAGCCTGACATTTGTGGGTAACAAAACCAAGAGTGCATACTATATAGAGAAGAGATACACAACTAAGAACTAAATTCTGCTTGATTTGTAATTCAAATAAACCATTGATAACAAAACCATTTTACATGATTTGAAAAGACACAAAATTAGATATTAAAGAATTATTGTTATTTTGTTTTTGTTAACTTTATTAGGTGACAAAGACATATATTAAGTAGATAGGTAACATTTTAAAAGAGGACTGCAATGGTGTTTGAGAGCCAATGCCCTCTTCTGGTCGCTGTTGGCTTCAAGTACACACACAATTCACATATATACATTTGGGTAAACTATCATATATTTAAAAAAAAAAACTTAGCAATTAAGCATACTGATTTTTTTATGTATATCTGAAAATTGTCATCATAAAGTTTTTAAGCATAAATACTAGAGTAAAATTTTAAAAAAACAGGTAAGTATATGGAATGCTGGCAAGGGGTGTAATGCATAGTAGGTCTTCAATTCTTCAAATGCAAATGCAGAAGGAAACCTTTGAATAGACGGTTTGGTTGTATGTCCCACATGCTTTGAAAATGTTTAAACATACTTTTATTCAATTATTCCGATTCTAGATGCTATCAAAACTAGATAAATGTAAAAAAATATTACCTTTGGGGCAAAGATATTGACATATAGTGTGTATGTACCTTGACTTTGTAAAGCATATTTGCAATTCTGTAATACAGCAAGGAAAAACTTGCATTTTCAAGTTTTACTAAATAAGGCATTTTTAATAGAAAAGTAACAGAACCAAACATCTGTGGGGAAAAAAAATAAAGTATTCATTGATATGTACTATTTACTACGGTTTGAATGGTTACCAAAACTCATGTTGAAACTCAATCCCCATTGTGAGGGTTTATAAAATGTTATCTCCAGATGGGTGGTGGCAGCACACACTTAATCCCAGCACTCGGGAGGCAGAGATAGGTGAATTTGAGCCAGCTTGGTCTACAGAGTAAGTTTCAGGACAGCCAAAGCTGTTAAACAGAGAAACCCCTTTCTTGAAAAACAAGACACACATAAAAGGGAAATAAAGGTTATCTCCAAAATGTGACTGGATCAAGGGAGCACTGTCTTCATGAATGGACAACTCTATTCATGACTTAATGGGCTGTTCTGAGTGAATAATTTGTTCTGTCTCTTGTCTGTGTCTTTCTTCTGAAGTGATGTCTGTGTTGCCTCACAATTCTGCAGTCTAGAGTGACATTATAAAATCTGTCACACACCATCCTGAGAACAGTATAAAGCTCCACATCTTCATTCAGATCTACAACACATCCATTATGACTGACAGTTATTTAAAGTAGACAGATATAAAAATACACACGAAGGAAAAGATGAGTTATATATTTTGACACTACCTGTATCGTTGCTCTATTAGTTCTTTAGGCTCAGCCTGGCTTTGAATTCCTCTCCGAAAAACAGCACTGGCATGCTGCAGCGCTCCCTGGGCTTCCAGATAGCCCGCCCAGGCTATATAGAGAGGAGATGACTTGGTTCCAATTCCCTGGTTATACAGAAACTCAAAAAACTGATGAAGGTCACTGTTGTACTCAGCCTACAGAAAGCCAGAGCAGAATCACACAAAAACAGTGAGGTACAAAGAGATGGTTAATGGATATGGGACAGCTAGGATAGGGAGAACGGCTTCTACTAGGAAACTATGGTTGATAAGTTATATTCCAAAATAGCTAACAGAGAGGGTTTTGATTTTCAACACATAAGAAATGATAAATATTAGAGGTTATATACCAATTATTCAGACCACACATTGTACATCGTTTACATGTTGTTACTCTATTCCATAATTATGAATAACAAGACAATAATTATGAATACAAGACAACCAAACTGATAGGCTAGGTCTGTCCTATAACCCAGTCAGCCCTACATTATTACAATATAGTCTAGGACTATATTGTATAGGTAAAGACATATGTTGTTCTCAGATGGGGAATCTAAAAATCATCTCTTTCTTTGATATTAAAGGATTATGACAGTATTTCCCAAAATAGTAGGGCCTACAATGATTTATTACATGAAATATTGCTTTAGTCTTAACCTGAAGTTACTCAAGTTCCACAGGGTGCCTTTAATTATAGTATTTTATAATTTAAGGAACAATTTCATGTTCACTTTATCTATTCCACATGATTTTACTACTAGAATTCATAGCCCCAAGCTTTCATTTCAGATTAAATTGAAAAAGTTCTATCTTCTTTTTTTAAATAGCTGGTAGCATTTTCTTTAGTTTTTAAATTTGGTTTTTCAAGACAGGGTTTCTCTGTGAAACAGTTCTGGTTATCCTGGAGCTCACTCTGTAGAGCAGGTTGGCTTCGAACACACAGAGACCCACCTGCCTCTATCCCTTGAGTACCAGGATTAAAGGCATGTGCAGTCACCTCCTGGCCTTAGTAACAATATTTTAATTAAAAACATGTTCCCACTAGGGGTTATTCTACTGTAGTACATGATGTACAAATCTTAACTAATTTTCAAATTCCTTTTAAAATGTGTTGTTTATTATATTTTTATTGTTTACAACAATTTTTAAATTTAAATATATTTTGATCATATTCTTCCCCTCCCCCAAGTCTTTCCAGACCCTCTTCTCCTCCCTGCTCATACAACTTTAAGTTCTTTCTCAAAAAACAAAACAAAAACCCAGTACAACAGCAAAACCCCCCAAACCTAGAAAACAAAATACATCAATGACCAAAAAGAAAAAGACAAAAAAGGAAGAACAAAAAACCCAAACTGTAACCAAATAAAAGCACACCAAAAACTGTGGAGTTCTTTATTTGTTGGTCAACTACTCCTGGACGTGAGACCTGACATTCCACGTCAAAGCTGGACAAGACAAACCAAGAGAAGGTGCAAGAGGCAGAGACCCACTCCCATAAAACACTAATCCAGAAGCCATAATATAAACATAAAGCCTGAGACTGCCTTCTCCTTCTGTACTATAAGTCTCTGAGTTAAACTCCCAGAGACCTTAGGATCCAAGAGTTTATATTTTCCCTCTCTCAAGCACATTTCTTCTTTCCTTTTTGAGACAGGGTCACAATGTAGACCAGTCTGGTCTGGAGTAGAGATCCACCTGCTTCTTTCTCCCAAGTGCTGGGATTAAAGGTGTGCACCTCCACAACCAGCTTCAACCACATTTCGTATCCAACAATTCGTTTAACTTTCTGTTCCTATCTCATGTTGGAACACACATATACGAAATAAAGAGGAGTTTTAAAATTAAATCACTGATTACTCAATATTTCAGAAGCTAAGGCTTTAAAATACATTATATCTGACTATGTAACTTCTAAAACATTCATGACTGTAACCAAGAAATTGATAGGAAAAGGCAGTCTAAAATGATCCTAACAAGGGAGGGGGACCAAAAGTAAAACATATATTTAGTTATCTACCTGAAATTATACTCACAAATTTTAAACAATAATTGATGAATCTTGAGTCATTGTGGTACCTCTTCTCATTTAAAAATTCCTTCATTAGCTGTTGCAGTAATGTTATTAAGTATTCTTTATTGTCAGGAAAATTTTCTTCTACCCACTTTATAAAGCTAGAAAAATATGAATATTAGTTTTCCACAGGGTAGCATATGGTTCCTTTGTTTAAAGGAAAACAAACAAAGAAATACACACTAACCTTTCCCATTCCCCAAGTGGGTCATTACCCTGGTAGCTTTGCATATGGGCTTCAAATGTGCTAGAACAGAAAAGTACATACATGAGAGGTTAGGAATAATCTAGAATCCGAAGACGCATTTGATTCTACATTATGCCATCTATATGTTTGAAAATGGGACCTTGAATATCAACCCAAACATCACATAAAAGAACAATCATTCAGAGGTGTTCAGAGAAATCAGAAGCAGTATTTGCCCCCAGGTCTATCTAGATTCATTGATCCCCAATGTCACTGCCACCAGTGGGACCTAGACATGTCTACTCAGGCCCTTCCCCTCATTTCTCAGAAGCACAGATAAGATAGGGGGTTAGAATAAGATCCAAAGAAAGCCTCTCCTTTGGTGTGACAGCCCCAGGGATGCTGTCCCAGAGGAAAAGAACATGACAGGGGTGGTAAACACCCACTTTGCTCTTCTAACTTCCCTGACATCCCACCACAGCTTAAGAAGTCAGGCAAGCAAATCAAATTCCAATGACCTCAGTTTGTTTGGGGTAAACAAACAATAACATAAAAATAGTGCCATGTTACATGAAGCAATAAAAAGGAAAAGGTGTGGGCAAGCTAAGGAGTAAGCGTGGAGTAAAAGCTATTTCTAAGGGAGTGACATGTGATCAGTGCTACCACAGCCATGTGAGGGAAATCATCAAGGCTGACAGAACCAGAGGGACAAAGCTGATGTACCAGGTGTGCTGAGCAGGAGAGGTGCCAAGTTCTATCTGCATCTTAAGACGTCTTTGTTTTTCCACAGAAAGGAATAGGGGAGGCAATACAAGTAGGAATCAGTTAGGAAGCTATAGCAGAGTCCCAGTGGGTAGAACTGGGCGCCAGGGTGAGACTAGCCCATGGACAATTTTGGAGAGGGAAGATGGGTATGAATCAAGTTGAAAAACAATCATAGGCTTTTAAAGTGAGAAATGATAAGATTAGGGGAAAAAGAATTTAAAAGTAGTATTTTTGCAGAAATGACCAGAAAATCAATCTCAAAATATAACTCACTAGCATACCGAAATGGCTATTTAGAGAAACTACAGACAGCAATGGCTTTTTCATAATTTCGTTGACAGAAGTAGTACAGGTTTTAGAAATGTTAGTATTTGTTTTTTTAATTACATCTAGGAATTTCACTTTTTCACTTAAAGGAACGTATTTTGGATTCTTTTCGGCATGTCTGAATTGTCAGCATCATGACTTTTGTCTTTGGAAGTTCTTGCTTAGCAAAATAAGAATACAACTATTGTCGAAAGCAAATATTTAATAGCCTCCCACTAACCATACTCCCTGGGAAATTGGCATAGACACACTGTAACTTAATACTAAAACACCTAACCATTAAAATAAACTAGCCTTTTAAAGGTCAAGATACCTCGTTTCTTTCTTTTAACGGGGAGAGGCTTTCAAAAGAGAATATTTAGTTGATCTGATTAAAAATTAAATTGCCTTACGCCAATAGATTTGGGGTATCTTATTCTTCGGATACCCAAAGGGCTGATAAAAAAATAAAATTTTATTTCCTGTAACATGATTGAACAGTTTTTAAAAATGGTTTTACATCACAGACTGGTAAGTCACTTAAGGCAAAAACAAAAACAACAAAAAAAGCAATCAGTGTGGGAACTTAAAAATCTGCTTGCAGATAGAAACAAATGGCTCTCGACAACAAGCATTTTTCATAAAGTTCAGCTTTAGTTTTTTTTCCCCCCCAACATAGCAGGTAAGCAAGAACTAGCATTTTTATGAAGAGACTCTGAAATTTTCTCCTAAAACCTCCACCACACAAGCTTTGGGGATTTGGGGGTGAGGCGTCTATTCAGAGGGAGCTCCCCGTGGAGAAGGCGCGTGACACTTCCCACGGCCCTGAAGGTCCCTCCAGCAAACTGCCTCAAATCCCCCAAATCCAGGCCCACACCACGAGTTGCAGCCCCCACTCGACCCCAGCGACCCGGAGGCCGCCACCTTGGCGGAGGCATGGAGGGCGAACTCCCAAGGGAAGCCGCTGAGGAGAAAACCCGGCTGAGGGCCCCGGCCTCAACCGTCCTGGCCGGCTCTCGGCTCGGGTCGCGCCCTCACTCCACCTGAGGGACACTCACCGAAAGACATCTTCCATGACGAGAGAAAGCGCGGTGCGGCGAAACACCGAACCAGCCGCCGCCACTGTGGTGACGCTCACTCCGAAGCCGCCGATTCGAATCCCCCGCGCAGTCGAACTCTTAACGCCGAGCGTTGGCAGCGCGCCTGATCATTGGTTTCGGCTGAGGGAGAACTGGCCAATCGCTGGGACCGTTGCTAGGAGACGAAGTCCCGCCCCCGGCAGGGCAGTTCCTCCCACTTCCACCTAGCCTTCTAGAGAGCCTTTCTCAAGGTGCCGTTTCCGTTCTAGTGAGACGGTTTATAAGTTGCGTGCAGGCTGAACTTGACAACTTTGTGACTCGAACTGCTTTGAGCCTTCTTGGGTCCCGAGAGTCGCGAATCTTTGCTTTGTTTAAATAACAGAAAGTGCTTAGCTGGTGAGCTGACTCAGCGGGTAAAGGCACTTGCCGCCAAGGCTGACCTTATGAGTTCCATTCCCAGAATCCACAACGTAAAAGGAAAGAAAACCAATCTCCACAGGCATGCTGTGGTGTACACATGTAACAAATGAGGAAACCACAATCGCCATACACATAAACTCACACAGTCGCACGCACGCATATGCATAAAAATAAATAATTTTTAAAGAGTCCAGATATTCAAGAATAAATACGGGGGGGGGGCTGGAGAGATGGCTCAGAGGTTAAGAGCACTGATTGCTCTTCCAGAGGTCCTGAGTTCAATTCCCAGCAACCACATGGTGGTTCACAACCATCTATAATGAGATCTGGTGCCCTCTTCTGATGTGTGGGCATACACGCCAGAACACTGTCTACATAATAAATAAATAAATCTTTAAAAAAAATAATAAATACAGAACATGTTCATGTGCCGTAAGAATGAATTGAGAAATAATCTAGTCTTCTGTGTTTGAGTTTTAATAACTTCCCACTTTGCCTCTCAAGGCTCACTTGACCAAAGCAAGTAAAACATAAAACGCTCACATGATTGCCTTCCTGTTTCTAGCGGGCCAGTGAGTATTTCAGCTCCCTGAAGTTGTTAAACGAGATACATGGCAGCTCTGGACAAGTAGACATTTCCTAATCTAGAGAAAAGATTTAAGAGTGACTTCTCATTTGATTTCTTGAAGTCTTCTAGCTAGAAAGATAATTCTGACACGTTTTTAACTTGTCACTAAAATATTACCTGTAATCACGATATTGGCAGATATCAGAATATGGTAAGCACCACTATGGGGGAGTTCTGGGTTCTTGTGGTCCATGTGGATAGTGGCAAGCAAAATAAAGGATTAAGAATACACTTCCCACAACCCCAGAGAACCTAGACAACAAAGAGGACCTTAAGAGAGACATACATGGATCTAATCTACTTGGGAGAAGAAAAAGACAAGATCTCCTGAGTAAATTGGGAGCATGGGGAGCACGGGGATCATGGGAGAGAGTAGAAGGGAAGTGGGGGGGGAGCGGAGAAAAATATATAACACAATAAAAACAATTAAAAAAAAAGGATACACATTTCAATCCCAGAACTGGGCAGAGGCAGGCAGATCTCGGTGAATTCAAAGCCAGCCTGCTCTACAGAGCAGTTCCAGGACAGCCAGGGCTTCACAGAGAAACCCAAGCTCTAAAAACAAACAAACGAAAATACGCTTACAAAGGAGAGAGTTCCCCAGAGCAGAGAGAAAGCTTAGAGAAAGCACAGTGAAGGCTGCACAAAGGATTGGGGCCTTCATGTCACATTCCCTGGGCTTTTGGGTCGTTTTCATAGCGCTAAATTTCATGTGCATGCTCTATTGTATGTAGTGGTCTTTACAAATCCATCCACAGCGTGTGTCATTAGCATTTTAGTGTTCTAATGTTACCGTCCAGCACCCTGGGGTTCAGTGCCAGTGGCTCTGGACAGTTCTAGAGGGCCTCGCCTAGCAATTTCAGCCGCTCTTTGGGTCAACAGGTTGCTCTCCTAGACTAACTTAGTAGCCTTTGTGTAAGGCTTCTGGACTTCACTCTCCACAGAACTTAGTCAGAATGTGAATCACACTCTTTAGTTTGCCTTCTTGGGAGCAAAGGAAAGGAAGAGGAGAGGTAAGGTGAACCTAAGTTACCTACAGGCCCGTCTACTAGATGTTTAGTTTGGGCATACATAGTGTCCATTCTCTTGTGTATTATACAAGCGTGCTTTGCGTTGAACTGAGGATGTCTCTGAACAAAAGCTTCTAGTTACAACAATGGAAATCTGTGATAGCCTTGGTTTATCAAAGTCATTTGTGCTTTCTTTTTTTTAACATTATCTTTTTTTAAAAAAAAAAGATTTATTTATTTATTATGTATACAGTATTGTGTCTGCCTGCAGGTCAGAAGAGGACACCAGATCTCATTACAGATGGTTGTGAGCCACCATGTGGTTGCTGGGAACTGAACTCAGGACCTCTGGAAGAGCAGGCAGTGTGCTCTTAACCACTGAGCCATCTCTCCAGCCCCCATTTGTGCTTTCTTAATCAGTCTTGTTTTACATGTGCTGGGGAGTCTAAGGGGCACTGTAAAAAAATGTGGCTGAGTATGACTGTCCAAAACTAACCATGACCTGCCACCACAGAGCCACTCTTTAAACCAAGCCTCCAGTCAAACCTCCACCAGTCAAAACCGTCCTCATGACACAGTGGGGATCATAGAAGAGCAGCTCCTATGTACAAACAGCCAGGGCTTTCACCCATTGCCGTTTTGCCCATTGCTCCCTTGTGGTATACTCGATAAACCCGTCATTCGTGAAGATACTGTGGTGGCTGTTTCAGGCGTCTGTCCCTTCCCTCTCTGTGGACATTTGTCTAGAATTTGGGATAAGAAGTTTCGATAAGTAAAAACTGTCCAAGTTTTCCCTCTGCCACCTTTGTACGTGATGAGCCTGACCCCAAAGCAATAGCATAAAGGAAAGCCATAATTCCTGCCTGTTTTTTCCCCACGTAGCAGTTTTTTTTTTTGTCCCACTCCCAATTTTGCCATTTTTCTTACCTCGAGTTTCTGAAAAATGGCCAGAGACCACTCCATTGGAGGACATCGCCTGCAGTTCCCTCATCTGAAAAGAAGGGACTGCGTGGACAAGCTCCAGGGTGTCTTTGAGCTCTTGGCTTTATTATGGCTCAATGATTTCCAAAGTTCACACACTGAAATGCTGAGGACAGGCTGTACCTTGCTACAGAGCTGCAGCCCTGGGTTGTGATGTTCACACCCTGGAGCCTCCATAAAAGCAGCCTTCATTAATGAGGCCCCCAAGTCAGTTCCATAGTGTGCAACTCAGTTATGTAAGCCCTGGATAGGGTGTTCAGGAGGCCACCAAGAGCCATGTGCCCTTGGGAAAGTCACTAAACATTGCTGGTTATTCATTTGTAGAAGAAGCTGAAAGGAAACCTGCCCACCAAATGCACAAGGTTATGCCATAACCCACCATCAACCACGGCATGTGGGAATGCCCTCTAAATGACCTTGCTGTGCTCAGGGGTGGGGTGGGGTGTCTATCTGCTGTCCTCCCAGGGCCAAGAGGCCAGGTGTAATGCAGAGGGATGCTAGAAACAGTTTTAGAGCCTTGTTCTTGTACTGAAGATCCAGACAGCTCTTGGAGACTAACCCAGATGCCATCTTCAGTCTATTATGGACCAGTTCATTCTTCTCCGAGGCCAAGCACTGTCGGCTTCCTTCACTCCAGCGTTTTTCTTCAGGTCGTCATCTGGACTCTATCATGGGAGAGATTTCTGGGCCTGGCCCAGGGGTAGCTGGAACATCTGCTTTGCTGCCTCTGACCTCTCCTATCCTAGAGATGGCTCTGAAGGACTTCCAGTCTCCAGCTGGGTACTTTGGGAACTTCTTTGTAGAACTGTCTAGAGGCTCCTCAGGGTTCTAGGGAGGGCAGCATCTTGGTCCAACTTTGCTGCCTGTCAGGTTGAATGCTTTGGGGAAAAGGAAAGGGATGGGGAGGATCTTGGAAAGCAGGAGAGGCGGCTGTCAAAACCAACCCTCAGGAGGCTGCTAGATGGGGTGGCAGAGTAGACACCACTTCCATTTTAGACCTATATAGCCATATCAGCAGTATGTACCTTCATAGAGGTTCCTGTCACACACTCAACTGCATTTGGTTGGTCAGTGGTGGGTAACTTACCCATAGGAAGCCAATCAAAGTTGTATTAGAATTGCTGCAGCAGCTGGAAATGAGCCAGTGGGGGGTGGGTGGAGGTAATTTCTTCTCTCTCTCTCTCTCTCTCTCTCTCACTCTCTCTCTCTCTCTCTCTCTCTCTCTCTCTCTCTCTCTCTCTCTCTCTGTCTGTCTGTCTTTCTCTCTTTGATTTTTCCAGGCAGGGTTTCTCTGTGTAGCTATGGCTGTCCTGGAACTCACTCTGTAGATGAGGCTGGCTGGAAACTCACAGAGATCTGCTTGCCTCTGCCTCGGGAGTGTTGAGATTAAAGATGTGTGCCACTACCACCTGGCAAAGATAGTTTCTTACAGCTGGAGCTGAGACATAAGAGGTTGAGGGCCTGTTGATCTCTGTGGTTCCTACTTAGGGATGGGATTTGTCTGCCCTGAGAATGGAGAAAGAAAAGAACACAGGGAGAGACAGTGATAGAGAGAAGGAGAAGAGAGAGAGGAAAAATTGCAAATATAGACACATATACACACACACACAGAAAGAGAGAGAGAGAGAGAGAGAGAGAGAGAGAGAGAGAGAAATGGAGAAAGAGAAGAAGATACAGAGAGACAGTAATAGAAAGAGGGAGAAGAAAAAGAGGGAAAATTGCAAAGAGAGAGTCAAGACAACTAGTTCCAGTGGTTTGTGATACTCTTTACACCCAGTGACCTTCTCCAGTTATACCCAAGTTTTCCTTGAGTTTTATGAATTGAAGCATTTTCGCTTTGCTGAAAAGAATTCAAACAGGTTTTCTCACAGGAGTCTCCAGCCTGATATAGAGGAAACAAGACACGAACATGCCATGCTGAAAAAAGGTACCACCACCTGGTAGAACATAAACAAGAAATATGGGTTAGTTTAAGATGTAGGAGCTAGTTAGGAACAAGCCTAAGCTATCAGTTGAGCATTTATAATTAATAGTGTGCCTCTGCGTGGTTATTTGCAAGCCAGAGGTCCTATCGAATGACTCTGGTTTTCGTTGACTTATAACTGCGAACTCTCTCTCATAACAGCATGAGGTAACTGAGAGAAGCCACATTTTACTGCCCCCTTTTACATACACATATAAACATGCATGTGTGCTAGTGACCCTGTCAGAGGAGCAGCAGGTGACAATTGAAGTTTGAGGTGTCATCCCGCCAGGAGGAAAATCCCTGCTGGGTAAATCTTGGAAAGGCAAGACCCCGAGACCCCGAGACCACAGACTCCAGAATGTCTTTTGCTTCTGCTGTGCCTTCGCATATTTGCTGCTGACATCTTTCTCTAGTATCTGGCATAGTATGAATGGGTGTGGGGAGATCCCCACTGCCTGTAATGTAGTGTACTTATAGAATAGAAATATCCCATTCTACTGGGCATTTTTATCTGTAGATTATTATGAAGATGATTTCTTCCTAAGTGGTACTATCTAATTGATAATAATAATGTTAGCTTAAATAGAGTTTTGATGATTAAAAATATATACAAGGAATTGTCACACAGATAGGGCCTGTGAGTTTTACCTAAGGAGCAGCATAGATGGCCGTTCAGGTTAATTATTAAGGAAAATAATGGAGTCCCAGAAGCCAGGCTTGCTTGAATTCTTTTCATCTTAATGTTAGGAGGTGTGTTCACAGGTTTTGGTTCTGTGGGATAGTGCTCTTGTATGCTGTAAAGATTTGTCACTCGTATTAGTTTAATAAAACACTGATTGGCCAGTAGCCAGGCAGGAAGGATAGGTGGGGCGACCCGACTAAGAGAATTCTGGGAAGAGGAAAGGCAGAGAAGCAGTCACTAGCCAGACACAGAGGAAGCAAGATAAGAATGTCTCACTGAGAAAAGGTACCAAGTCACATGGTTAAACATAGACAAGAACTGTGGGTTAATTTAAGGTGTAAGAGCTAGTTAATAATAAGCCTGAGTTAATAGGCCAAACAGTTTATAATTAATATAAGTTTCTGTGTGTTTCTTTGGGGCTGAATGGCTGTGAGACTGAACAGGATAGAAACTTCAAACACTCAGGAGTGCATCATAACTGAAACAAAGTTTTGAACATAACTTAAAATTAGACTAAGATGTTATTGCTAAATAGCTTTAAAGTGAGAAACCCAAGAAGACAATCTAAAGTTTTAGAAAGGCACATAGTTAAGTGAGGAACTCTTTAAGGTCAGGGAACAGGAACAAAGACAGGGTTTGTCTTTTACGAATAGAAAAGAAGTTACTAAGCAGTTACCTTCCCTGCCCCTAGAGTTCTTAAACTCTTTATTTCCTTTTACTACACTTGCAAAATGATTTGCTTTGTTTGTTTGTTGAGATAGGGACATAGGTACTCCAGGTTGACCTTGAACTTATGACCCTCTGCCTTCACCTCCCAAATGATAGGGATTACAGATACGTGTCACCATGCCTGGCCAATTGTGTCTTTTCTAAGCCCTCTTCTTGCTATTAAATGGCTGTCAAACACAGCAATGGCAGCCAATAGACAATGTTCCTTTTGTGCTTTTGGTGTCACCTGGAGCCATGTGTTCATTAGGCATAAACCCATAAACCCATGCAGTTTTGTCTGACTCCTATCACTTCTCTAGAATTTTAAAATATTTACTTTATGTGTTGTAGTATTTTGCCTACATCTATGTATCCACCACAAGTATGCCTAGTGTCTATGGAGATCAGGAAAGGGCACTGGATCCCTTGGATGGAACTAGAACTACAGATGGTGGTGAGCCACCACGTGAGTGCTGGGTACTATACCGGGGTCCTCTGCAAATGCAACAAATGCTCTGAATTGCTGAGCCACCTCTCTGTCCTCAACACCCATCACTTCTTAGAATGAACCTCCTTCCAATACCATTCTTTCTGCCCATATATATGGGCACACACACAGGCACACACACACACATATATATTTATGTATATATATTTAATTTCGCCAGCAACATTCTTCCAGTATCTTCCACAGATATGCAATGCACAATTCTCCAAAACTTATGGTGACTTGTAAGAGCAGAAGGTTCCCCACCCCCAGTTGAGCTGCATACAATGGAAGATAGCACAGTTACTTGTCTTTCTACTTTCTAGGTCTCTAGGCCAGGAGAAGAAAGGAGAAGGAAGGTCAAGAGTAGCTAGAGTAACAGATTCAGTAGCCATGAGCACTGCTCACAGACTGATTTGGGTGTTGGCCTTCTGGGAGTGCCTAGGAGGTTACTTTCCCAAAGTGAGCAATGAAAGGCTCTGCCTGATGGATTCTGATATCTGGGTATCATCTGTGTCCTTTCCAGTTGTAAAAGCTGGTGTGGGAACATGATGGTGATGATTCTATCATCTGGTCTCAGGTGAGAGGACAGGTAGCATGTATGAGACATAAACTTTTGTCTTTAAAAGCCCTAAGATTTGGGTGCTAATGGAACCGCTATGTGGAACCATGTGGTATTGCTTGCCGTGAAAACCAGGAGAAGATGCTTTCCTCACTTTGGCACACATGGTACTTGGCAACATCCATACTATAGATTGGAAGAGACAAGTGTAAATGAAAGGAAAAATAGGATACAGAGAAATGACTGATAGATGGGTAGAGCAGAAAGAATGGCCCCGAGCCAACCATTTAGTCTTCTGAAGTCTCCCACTTTCTGGATTCCCATTACATGGGAACAGGGATGTTGCTCTGCCATCAGTTGGGTATTGCTACTTGAAGTTACATGGATGGTGTGGTAGATAAACAAATGGCCCACCAATAATGTTTATATCCTAACCTCTGAAACCTAAGAATATGTGGTCTTCTTTGGTAAAGGTGGCATTGCTGATGTGACTTAAGGATGTTGAGATTTTAAAAAGCTACCCTGTATATCAATGTAAATGAGTACATTTAAGAGGGAGGCAAAAAAGGTTAGTCAAGAGAAGAAAAGAAGATGGAATTCTGGGAGCAGAGGTCAGAGTGATGGTCTTTGAGGACAGAGAAAGGAGCTGAGAGGCAAGAATGCAAGCTGTGCCCCAGAGCTAGAAAAGCCATGGGAACAGATTGTTCCCCAGCAGCCTCCAAAGCGAACCCAGCCCTACCAAAACTGTGATTTTAGCCCTGGGAAATCCAGTTTGAACTTCTGACTTCTGGGACTATAAATAATTATATTTGTGCTGTGTAAGGCAATCAACCTGTAGCAACTCGAGAGTCAAAGGAAACTCCTCCAGGTGGCATCCCCTGACCTAAAGACAGCCTATGAAAGAAAGGGAGAAGCTAGCATGTTCTTGTATATGACCACAGCAGTAAGGAAGGGAAAGAGAGATAGAGAGGGAGGGAGGGGGGGAAGGAAGAGGAGAAAGAGGAGAGAGGGAGGGATGGAAGAAGGGAGGGAGGGAGGGAGAGAGAGAGAGAGAGAGAGAGAGAGAGAGAGAGAGATTCCTGGTAGGTGAGTTATGTTCATTATCTTCTGTCTATACCCAACTACCTTGCACTGCCTGCCATCCTATAGGTTTGTACTGAACCACCTCCAGATTGAAGTGACACAATACCCAATTTGGGGGTGGTGGCATCTGAGCAGATGCCAGACCACCTCTGGCCCTGGGAGCCAGGCAAAAATGGCTGGGTGGGTGGTTCTGTTGAATGGATGAAATAGTTTAGTGCTAAGCATCCGTCTGTGGCCTAGAGAAATTAGTCCAGCATCCCCTTTAAGGACCTGATACTTGTTTCTAATGACCCACAAATCTGGAGGGACAACTTACTGGTGGGATAAGGGGTTAGAGTTAATGGTTAATAGAATACTGGTGGAGCGTAAATGCTCTGGACAGCCCTTTGCCTCAAGCCTAGGAGGAGGGTGCCTGGGAGGGCGTGTGGCAGACAGGTGAAAAGGGAGGAGACATGCCAGTGAGGGGGGAGGAAACCAGTCTGGTAGAATGATAAGTAGGAGTGCCGGTAAGCCAGGAGTTCTGAGGAGGTGTGTAGAGAGAGAACAGCCTGCAGCCTCAAACACACAGATGGAGCGCACTCCCGACCTGGGGCTTGGGGCCTCATCCCTGCACCGCTACCTGGATGGAGAATTCTGGACCCTCAAGAACGAGATGCGCAGAGCCCTGGGGAGCTCTCCTCTCTTCCAGCCCAGGTAATGCGGTGGAGTAGCGATTCCTGTCCCTCTGGGTTAGCCGTATTTGCTCCTGGCGAGGGCGGGTGGGATGTGAGCTGCTTCTTAGCGGCAGCCAGCCTCATCCTCACTTCTGGTGAGGAAAGGAATCTTCTAGCAGAAGTGTGGTCACAGTTCCTCTTCCTGAGTTCCTAAAGGTGTCCTCCCCACCACTCTGAAAGACGCTGGGCTGAAGTGTGGGCTCTGCAGGGATAGTTGCTCAGGCTCATTTTGCATCTAAATCTGTTGCTGAGTTTCCCCCTGGCTTGGCAGGGCAGAACCCACAGAAAACAGAGATAGGGTGCGCACATCTGGGATGGACGCCCCTCCGGGGAGGGGTGGATACTGCTGCCTGGGCGGGCGGGGGAGGGGGCGGCTGCGGGAGGCTCTTCTAGGGTGAGCCAGTGCGTAGGAATGGTAAACCCGGCCGCGTTGGTAGGGAGGGAGGTTCTAGATCCTTTACATTGGTTTCGATGGCACTGCACGCCAGACAGGGAGATCCAGGGGTTGGATGTAGAAAACAGCTGTCATGAGGGTGAGGAGGCGACCTCAGCACTGGGACCCCAAAGTCTGATTACAGACATTTACTTTGTAGTTTTAACATAGGAAAATCCTAATTTAGAATGTTAAAATCACCCTACCACTTGGGAAGTGGAGGCGGGGAAACCAGGAATTCAAGGTCATTCTCAGCTACATAGGTTCAGAACAGCTGAGGCCACAGAGACCCTGTCTAAAAAACAAAACAAAACACCCCCAATCAAAACCACCCGAAAACAAACAGACAAAACTCAGTATGTTCCAGAGAGAATTAGCTAGCTCCCTCCTACCCAGTTGTGAGAGCCGGGCGGTGGTGGTGCACACCTTTAATCCCAGCACTCAAGAGGCAGAGGCAGGTGGATCTCTGTGAGTTTGAGGCCAGCCTGGTCTACAGAGTGAGTTTCAGGACAGCCAGTTTCAGGACACAGAGAAACCCTTTCTCGAAATATGTGTGTGTGTGTGTGTGTGTGTGTGTGTGTGTGTGTGTGTGTGTGTGTGAGAGAGAGAGAGAGAGAGAGAGAGAGAGAGAGAGAGAGGAGAAGAGGAAGAGAGAGAGGAGAGAAGGGGTGTCTGGGTAGCAAGTGCATGTGGAAGGTGACGTCCAGATTTTGAAGTACCCTTGTTATGTCTTTGAGTGTCCCCCACACTTTTCAACCTTTTTTTTCCCTCACCAATAGTTCTTTAGGTCACTAATAACTCTTGAGGTCATGGTCCTCCAAGTGTGGTCCAGTTATCTCTAGACTCTAGAGGGTATCCAAGACTGCTTCCAACAGGTTCAAGATTATTTCTATAAAATTCCGAAGTGTCATTGGCTCTTTTCATGCACACGTTCCCACCAATGTACAGTAACAAGTTTCAGTGATGTCATGAAGTGCAGTATCCCCCCAGACTAATTGGGAAAGCAGATGTGAGATCCGCCTGCTTTCTATTAGGATGGACACTGAAGAAATTTATGAAACTGTGGAACAGTTTTGGGTTTCTTCTTAACTTTGTTTTGTTTTGAGAAAGAGTTATTTTCATAAAACACACTTAATGGAAGTATTATGTTTAAAATGATTTAAAGATTTGAAATCTTTTCTGTAATGGCATCTGGGAGGATAAATATCAATAAATACAACTCAACCAAAAAAAAGGAATTCAGGGGCGTCACTTTAGGGGTTCAGGGATCCCTTTAGCCTATATTCACTAATGTATTACCAAGCCTTCAGTTTGTTTCTGGGTGGGTGGTTCTTGGCTTTTACTGTTTGGGCAACTGCATTTTAAAACTTGGGACAGAATTCTGAGATCCAAACCACTGATTTGGGCCAAATAGAAGTTCACCTACTTACATATCACCTTATCTCTTAGGGACAGAGGTAATGACAAGCCTGAATTGCAAAACCACTGGGCCATTGACTTCTTGGGTGTAACACCAGGGTATTTCCTCACCCCTATCCTTAACACTGAGCTCTGGCTGAAGGTGCAGCTCAGCACTAGAGGGCATTCCTAAGGTTCAATCCAAAAAAAAAAAAAAACCCAAAATAAAAACACACCTAAATGGAGATAATGTCTGAGTTCCTTGGCTGTTGGGAACCATAAATGAGAAACTCTTTAGCAAGCTTTTAAGAAGCATTGGTTGAGTGCTGTCCTAGTTAGAGTTACTGTTGCTGTGATGAACACCATGACCCAAAACAAATTGGGGAGGAAAAGTTTATTTGGCTTATACTTCCACATCACCGTTCACCATTAGAGAAAGCAAGGCAGGAACTCAAACCTGGAGGCAGGAGCTGATGCAGAGGCCATGGAGGGGTGTTGCTTACTGACTTGCTCCTCATGGCTTGCTCAGTCTGCTTTCTTATAGCGTCCAGGACCACCAGTCCAGGGATGGCACCACCCACAGTGGGTTGTGCCCTCCGCCAGCAATCACTAATTAAGAAAATGCCCTATAGATTCACCATTTTGTGAAGGCATTTTCTTAACTGAAAGTCCCTTCTCTTAGATGATTTTAGCTTGTGTCAAGTTGACATAAAATTAGCAGCATAAGTGTATCTTCCTTCTCCTTCTCTTTCACACACACAGGAGAAAAAAGACAAAACCCCACAATCCCAATGTTTCGCCATTCTTTCTTGTTTATTTCATAATCTCAGAATCACAATAGCATAGATAAAATTTTTACTGTTTCCCCTAAAATGATTCAAGATTCTGATACCTACATGAAAGCTCACTTTGTGCCACTAGATTTAATCTTTATGGGGCTAGAAGGACATGGCTCTTATTTCTGCATGAATATTCATTCTGCTATTGCAAAATCTTCCTGGAAGACATCTATGAAATCTGCTTGTCCACGGAAGTGGTGTTAAACCTCCTGTAGTCAATCCTTATCTCCATCCTCCCTCAATGGGCCTTTGAAGTTCAAGTAGGCATTGGGGTGGAGTGGGGATTGTGGCAACCCAGTTCTCTGAGTGCTCTGTATAAAGCAGAAGTTTGTGTAAAGTCAGACACTCCCAGAATAAGACTCCAGGAAACAATTTTCTCCCCAAGGAAAATAGTTATGGAAGTCCTATATACTGAGGTGCTCCTTGGGACAGGTTTTTGTCTTTAGACTGCTGAACCTCGGCAATAAAGAGCAGCATGGGCCTAGCCCACTACCCCTTCCTGAGGAATGGTTCTGTCTCTCTCAAAGACTTGCTTCCAAGGCAATTTCCTCTATTACGTCCTCCAGAATCTGGGAATTTCCTAACTTGCTGAAGTCTATTCCTTCTCTGCCATGCATAGCATGATAGCACACTGTCTTCTCTGAGAACAGGATTCTAGGTGACTTAAGGCTTGTATGATCTGAATGTGGTTTTGTGCTGCAAGGACTCATAGGTTAGAAGTTTAGTTCCCCAGTGTGGTGATATTAAGTAGAGGTAGGACCTCTTAGATGTAGAGAGAGCCTACCAGAAGGTCTTAAGATTATCCCCTGTGCATTCTCAGGCTGTAGCATGAAGGCCTGGTTGTTGGGGTTTATGTCCCGCCCGGTCCTCCCCAGCTATTTAGTCCCAGAGAAAATCACACAGAGAGTCTACATTAGGTTATAAACTGATTGGCCCATTAGCTCAGGCTTCTTATTAGCTCTTATAGCTCGTATTAACCCATTATTCTTATCTATGTTAGCCACATGGCTCAGTACCTTTTTCAGCGGGGCAGGTCACATCTTGCTTCTTCAGTGGTCTGGGCAGAACTGGGAAAGAACTTCCTGCTTCCCAGAGTTCTCCTATTCTCCCTGCTCCGCCTCTACTTCTTATCTGGTTGTCCCACCTATACATCCTGGCTAATGGCCAATCAGCATTTATTTAAATCATGATTGACAGAATACAGACAATTCTCCCGCACCATCGGGCTTCCTGTTTTTCTTTGTCTTTTGGTTATATTTTCTGACAAAAGCAACTTCAGGGCTTCTTTTGGATAACAGTTTCAGGTTTCAGTCCATCACCGTGGAGAAGCCAAGGCAATAGGAGCTGGAGAAGGCTGGTCATGTCACACCCACCATCAAGAGGTGGAGAGTGATGGATAATCTGTGCTCTTCTTACTTTCTTCTTTTTACACTGTTCAGGATCCCAGCCCAGGGAATGGTGCTGCCCACAGTGGGCCTGCCTTTGCACTCAGTTTACCTAATCAAAGTAATCCTCCAGAAGCATTCCCAGGGGCTCATCTACCAGGTGATTCTGGATCCAGCCAAGTTGATAACTAAAAACCATGTGTGGTAGTTTAAATGATATCAGTGCCCATAAATTCATACTATTTGCACACTTAGTCTGCAGTTGTAAACTATTTGAGAAGTATTATAAAGATTAGGAGGAGTGGCCTTGTTGGAATAGGTGTGGCCTTGTTGGAGAAAGTGTGTTGCTAGGGGTGGTCTTTAAGATTTCCCAGACCTTGTCTGTCTGTCTGTCTGTCTGTCTGTCTGTCTGTCTCTCTTTCCTCTCTCTGCCTGCTGCTTGCAGATCAGGATATAAAGCTCACAGTTACTTCTCCAGCACCATGTTTGCTTGCTGCTGCGCTCTCTGCCATTGATGACAATGGACTTACCCTCTGGACTGTAAGCAAGTCCCTAATTAGATGCTTCCTGCTGTAAGCTACCTTGGTCATGGTGCCTTTTCACAGCAACAGAACAGTAACTAAGACACCATGTGATTTTGTTTTCCCACCCCTGTGATACCACCCACCATGTGATCTTTGCCAGAGCTGGGCAAAACGCTGGCACCATGCCCTTGGATTTCCCGAACTCTCTCTCTCTTCCCTGTCTCTTTGTGTGTGTGTGTGTGATATATGTTCATGTGTGAGTCCAGGTGCATGTGTGCCAAAGTGTGCGTGTGGCGGTCAGAGGACAAACATTAGGTTTTGCTACTCTCCTTTCCTCACTGTTTGAGGAGTCTCTTGTCTCTGCTTTTCACCTCCCACAGGCTGCTGGGATTACAGACTGTCACGCTACTGAATCTGGTTTTTATGTAGGTTCTGGGGAGCTGTACTCAGGTCATTAGGTTTGCAAGCAAGTTCTTTTACCTGTTGAGCCATCTCTCCAGCTCAGACCTCTTTTCTTTATAAACTATACGGATTCAGTTGTTTTGTTATAGTAGCAGAAAATGACCTCATGCAAGGCTTCTCATTGGGGTTCGAAGGGAATGGAAAAAGCAGTGCTGGAAATGAGATATGCTCCCAAACACTTTCTGTTTTGTTTACTGGCAAACAGGTTCTGCCATGGCAGACTAGATGGTGAGTGACTTAGGGGTATGTCACACTCTTCAGCCAGACAGCTTCAAAAGCCCCTGTTAGTAGATGTTTCTGTTCCTCTAAGGCCTTGTCATGCTACACAAGGCTCCCTTTGGCTGTTTCTGGATGCTTATATATCTCCTCTCTCTTCATTCCCTTATTTTTTTTTCTTCCTTGGAATAATTCATCTTTTTCTTCCCGACTTTTCATGTGTAGTATTTTTCTCAGTCTTATTTATTCATGTGAGTATACGCAAGTGTACTCAAAGAGTCAAATAATGTTGGAAATAAAGTTTTCTTAACGGTTCCATCTCCAACCACGTTTCTAAATTGTGCTTAAATACACATAGCCTAGTTGTTGACTACTGCAAACTTGAATATATACTTTAGCGGCATTGATTACATTTGCATTGTTGGGCTGCCGAAACCACCATCCATCTCCAGAACTTTGTTATCTTCCTAAACTGAAACTCTACCCATTAAACACGAGCTCCCTTTTTCTCTTTTTCAGCTCCTGCAAGCCATCATTCTAATTTCTCTGTATGGCTACTGTAGATACCACACACGGGAGGAATCACACAGCTCTGGTGCTTTGCGATTAACTGGGAGAGACATGATCCAAAGGAGATGTGCTTGTTCCAGAATCCTCCCTCTGACCACTGGATGCCCATCCCTTGAGGGCTATTTGCTGCCTCTCAAGGCAAATGGGAACATGTGGCTGTATTTGTGTTTTAACTGGGGTTAAGGATGCTACTGGCATCACCTTATGGATGTGAAGTAGTCTCTCAGGAAAGATATTCCTCTCCCATGTGTGTCCCTTGTCTAGGTAGCCTGTATGTGTATGGTGAGTCTCTGTAGTGGTATACCAACAGCAAAGCTTCTGAAGGCAGCAGCTTCTCACCCAGGCTCTTTTCTGTCTCTATTTCAGAGAAGAGATGAAATTTAGAGAGCACTCAATTTGTTATCGTCGAGGTGTTCGCTTCAGTAACATTTAGTGTGTTCGGTGTTGTGCAACCAACACTTTGACTTCATTCCAAAGTTTAAGCACTCCTAAAAACATTCTGTAACCATTACATAATCACTTTTTGTTTCCCCTCCAGTCTGCCCTCTGGCAACCAGTGATTTACTTTCTGCTTATGAATTTGCCTGTTCTGGACATGGCAGCCTGCTACATTTGGCTTCATTCACTTAGCAGAGTACTTTTGAGGTCTAGTCATGCTATAGGGCTTTACAGCCTTCAACGATGTGCTGGCACTTTGCTCCTTGGTTAGGGTTTCCTGGTTTCATGTTGTACACATGTGTCAGGCAGGTGATTCAAAGATACTAGGAGTCCACATATGCCCTTCCAAAGAAAGATGCAGAATAAACATTAGGGCTAGAATATGGGAAATCTTCAAAGTACCAAGTGGGTGTGTGTGGCCAGGGGTAAGATTCTGCTTCGTGCTGGGGAAGTGGATGTCTGTCAGGGAGAAGACAGGACTCCACAGACCAGTGTTCTTTCAGTCTCCTACAAATCCAGGACTTAGGAGGATAAAGCAGCCTGGCACCTTATGTGCATGCATTGTGAAGGTTCCCGCCCACTCTTCTGCCTGGACACCTCCCATGCAATCCTAGCCACTGATCAGGCAGCAGATGGGCACTACCCGACCTGCCCCAAGGTGTCAGTTTTTGAGTGATAACATTCAGTCCTTTAGGGAACTCTTCCTTCCTTTCGGTGTGATTCACAGGATTAGGAGTGCTGGCTGAAGACTATAGCATCACCCCCGATATCCATAGGTACTGACCCTGCACCAGGCAGAGAATGGTCTACCTTCAGTCAGGCCTTGTCTCTGCACCTGTCCAGCTAAAGAAGCTGGGGGTGGGTGAGGCGGGTGGGTGGGGGATGGGAGAAGGAGAGGAGAAAGGAAGAGGTAGAGAAGGGTGGGATGGGGTAGAGGTGGCAAGCATAGACGTAAGAGAAGGAGCCTCCAAGTGAAACGAAGGACACTTCATTGCCAAGGAGCTCTAGACCCAGAACACATGGGCTTATATGTGTCAGCAGAATGTATATATCTTATAATTTTCCTGGCTATTAAAGGCGGCAATAAGGGAGAACTATGGTGGAAATGCAGATAAGACAGATCAAACAATTTGGGAAGGGGACCGATGAGATTTGATAATTATAAAATACATTTGCATATCTAATTTGAGGAATTCCCTTAAAGGTGCTAATGAAGAAGATTTCATTTCCATCGTTTCCCCACAAAGCAGTCTTACTAAAGTGAGCATTGTCCTCCCGCCACACACCCTTCTCAGCATTGCCTAGGTTTTCCTTGTGGACGCACTGTGTGATCATCTTATTGTCTCCTGGCACTGGTAACCCTGTCCGCCTCCCCCCAACCCTGCTCCCCACCTTCTGCCAGAAGCTACTTCAGGTATAGCCTTTCTCTGGCCAAGGGTCTTGTTCCCTGGTTTTGGTCAACAAAACGGTAGGGGAGGGTTTGGGGCTGCTCCTAGGAAAGAGATCTTCTGTCAGCAGCGTGTACTTCATTTTGGACAAGGTAGAGTTTGAATGCGAAGCTGGTCCTCCTACAGCCAGTTAGTTATCACAAAGGAAGCCAGCTTTAGGATGAAGTGACCCATAGAGGAAATTAGAGAGACGTTGGTTTCGAAATACCCTTGAGCCACAGTCAAAATGCCGCAGGGCCTGCCCCTAAGTCAGGCCTCCCTCGTTTGGTAAGGAAGAAAGTTCCATTTGGGGTCCAAGTGGCTGCGGCTTGGCTCTCAGGTGCTCACTGCTAGAAATACCTGAGTTAGCCTTAAGTAGTGACTCCCTTCAGTTATAGAGTTGGAAACTCAGCTTCTAGGAGCTTCAGGAGCAGAAGCTGGAGTTCATCACATGCAGTCCCCCTGTTCTCTCCATCTCCTGCCCTTAGCTATGGTACACAGCCCAGACTCAGCAAGCAGGCAAGAAGACAGTGACACTTTGTAATTTCTAGCTTGGCTGCAGTCTACCCTCACTGATGCATCTGGAAGCCACCTTTCCTTGAAATCGTCCCTGGGGCTGAAATCAAGGAGTGGCCCCAGGCTATCCAGTGTTTGCTCACCTCTAGAATGGAGTCACCAACTAGAGCCATGAGATTAGGAGAGGACAAATGAGCACTTGCTGAAAGAACCTGAGGTGATACAACTCAGCTGAGAGAGAGCAGATGCCAACAGGAGACTCATAGTCTCCAGGGCAGCTAGGTGAGTCCCACCATCTTTCTTTGCTGTGATCTTCATTTGAAGTTGTTAGAATCAACATGGAGCCACTTCTGTCAAATCCTTACCAAAATATAAATAAATTAATACTGCAGGGAAGCTGAAAAGAAAAGACCCCTGATCATACCCGCCTTTGACAATAGCTGTTACAGAGACTTTGTGGCTCTTAGGAACCAGAACCTATAGCAAGAACTTCTGCTGAGGATTTTCCCAACTGCATCTTGCTCAAGTGGATTCTACTGCTCGCCTTGCCTCTAAAAGCTTCTATTTGCTATCCCTTCCTTCCTGTAATGTGTACAATCTGTATGATAAAACCCTGCTACCCCAGAAAAAGGTTCCATGGGGCGTTCCTTAGAAAGCACCCCTCAGTTTGTTCTTTAGGACAGTAATAAACACGATATCTGCTTTAATAGATGGAGCTTTTCTGACTGATTCCAAGATATCTGAGTTTGGGTAAAGAGGTCATTGAGACCTAGTCCTCTCTATGGTTAAAATTATGAGCATTTGGGGGCTGTTTCTTAATTAAAGATAGCCCTATTCTGTTGAGATCATAAAACATCAAGCCCCTTTTGTGTACCTGCAAGGGGATGAGAGTCTCTTGTCACCACCTATTAGGATGCTTCATGCTCATTTAGTTTGTTGCATGGAGGCATGTATGTATGGGTGTGTGGGTATGTGTTTGTGTATGGGTAGGTATACACGTGCACAGAGGTGCATACATGAGTGTGTATATGTATGTGCTTGGGTGTGGAGGCCAGAGGATAAACACTGGTGTTGTTCATCAGGCCTTCTACTGTTTGGTTTCAGGTAGGGTATTGCTAAGAAGGCCTGGAGCTTGCCAAGTAGGCTAGCATTGGTGCCCACTGAGTCCCAGGTGCAACCTGTTTCCTATCTTAGGGACTTAGCTTCTTTGTGGCCCTCAGAGAGCTCAGGCCTTGAATTCAGTGGCTCTTGAAGTACCATGTCCATCTTTTGACTTCTGAAATAATAGGAAATGAAAAGGAAAATGGACAAGTGATACTTTTTTTTTGGTTTTTTGAGACAGGGTTTCTCTGTAGCTTTGGAGCCTATTCTGGAACTAGCTCTTGTAGACCAGGCTGGCCTCGAACTCCCAGAGATCTGCCTGATTCTGTCTCCTGAGTACTGGGATTAAAGGCATGCGCCACCACCACCCGGCTTGCACCCGGCTCAGACAAGTGATTTTTCTTCTTCTTCTTCTTTTTTTTTTTTAAGATTTATTTATTACGTATACAACATTCTGCCTCCATGTATGCTTGCATACCAGAAGAGGGCACCTGATCTCATTATAGATGGTTGTGAGCCACCATGCAGTTGCTGGGAATTAAACTCAGGACCTCTGGAAGAGCAGCCAGTGCTCTTAACCTCTGAGCCATCTCTCCAGCCCTGGACAAGTGATTCTTAAGGGTCAGTGTGGACCCTGGCTCCTGAGCACATTATCTGACTCATGAAGGGGGCTTCCTGTATGTATCTGTCAAGTGGATTTGTTGTTAAAGACAATGAGCATCTGCATTCTGTCCTATAATAAAATGTCTGCCATAAGGTAATTTACAAAAATAGAAATGTATTCCACTCCCAGTTTTGGAGTCTAGGAACGTCCAGAGCTCGGCACCAGCAGCTGGTAAGGTCCTTGCTGCATTATAGCATACTAGAAGGTATTAAATAGTAAAATGGAGTAAGGATGCCAGCTCGGAAATCATTTCCTCTTCTCATAAATCCACTGATAGAATTTAAGATTAAGTCTCCAGCCAGCACACAAACACATATAACACAGCCAAAACCACAGTGAGTTTTCAAGGAGGACCGTTACACAATTAGTGCAGTATTCCACTAAAAATATCCTCAGAGGAGCGTAACTGTGCCACACTTTATTACAGGAACCCTACAGGCCAACAGGTCAACCATCCTGCAGGCAGAGCAGCCTTAGACAGGTCTGAGAGCCTGGTGACAGCCATAAGCTGCAGTGCCTTCTGCCGGTCACCGTTGCTGCCTCCTGGCCACCTCTGTTTTCACAGCTGCTCCTTGTGTGCTGCTCTCTCCACCTAAATGTGCCCCTAAACAAGAGTCTCCTTGTTTCAACATCATCTTTTATTTCTAAACTAATCACTGTCCTGGAGGTTGGGATCCTGTTGACAGCTTGAGATAACCAGGAGCCATACCTGAGGCTAGGCAAGGAACAGTCTCAGAAATCCAACAGGAGAGGAACAGCCCCAGCAGTCATGGCCACAGTGTTTCTTTGGTGAAATAGCTCAGTATTTGTTAACAACTCTGGACTTTTCTTTGTGTGTGTACATTAGCTTCCGGTAGCTTCCTCTCTCACTCACCCACTGTTTCGGTATTTGTTGACAACTTTGGATCTCTCTCTCTCTCTCTCTTTTTCTCTATGTGTGTGTTTTCAGTATCTTCCTCTCTCACTTTCCACTGTATTTTTTGAGATAGTCTCTCACTGGACCCAGCGCTTAGAATCTTAGATTGGCTGACTAGCAAGCCCCCAAATCCTGGCTTTGCATCACCTCTGGATTTTCTGTGGGTTCTGGGGATTTGAACTCGGGCCCTCATGCTTGTGTAGCAAGCACTTGACTTACTGAGCCATCTTCCTAGCTCCGTAAGTGTGTGTTTTGTCTTAGCAGACTGTGATTGTGTACATTAATAGGTTTTCTGTAGACCGACAATCAGTTTCTCTGTCAATGCAGTAAATCAGATCAAGCTGAATTAGAAAGTAAAAGACCAGGTTTATCCTGGGCAAAGCAGCGCTCGAATGACTCCTTCAGCCCCTAGAGTTCGAGGTGGGAGAAGGGGCAGGAGAAATCACACGGCCAATCTAAGGGAGGGAACTTAAATACCCTGTAGGTAAGAGTGGTGTGTGTATGTGTGTGTGTGTGTGTGTGTGTGTGTGTGTGTGTGCGTGAGAGAGAAAGAGAGAGAGAGAGAGAGAGAGAGAGAGAGAGAGAGAGAGAGAGAGAAATGGGAGCCTTCACAGGTGCAAGCTAAAAGTCCCAGCAGAGCATAGATCATGTGCTTATTTGATCATATTTCTCCTTAAGCTTCCTGTTTGTTCCTTTCCAGCCCTTCCCATCTTACCCTACTCCCTAATGTCAGCCCTGCTTCCAGAAGATCTACTCCTTCTGGCCACAGCCTCACCATTTCTCCCAATGTCATCGTACAAAGCTCTCTGCCTCCTTCCAGCTCCGGAAGCGAGTTCGTCTTTTCAGAACCAACTCAAGGTCATTGCTAGACCACAGGCTTAGACAATAACCACACCACTCTCCAGGAGGAAGCCACACCACAACCCAACCAACTTGATGGGTACTAAAAATGAGTAAAATCTGCGTATCTCTTTGTGTGAAGACCCAGCATCTTGCACTGTGTTGGGGTTCTTCTGTTTTCCATGCACGTATCAGAGCTTTTGAGGATGGCAGTAATCCACCTGTGTTCTTAGAGCATAGCTTGGCATAGGCATTTGGTTAACGCTCAAGCGAGCAAGGGAAGAAGATAGGAGGAAAGAAACAAAAGATTGAAGGAGAAGCAGGAGCCCCTCTGCAGGGCTCAAGCGCCTGGTGAGGGTTCCCTACCAAGTTTTTGTCTCTGGTATTTTCTTCCTCTTCCTCCCTTTTCTTTCTGTCCTCCATCTTTCTTCCTGCTACCTGTGAGGAATTTGTCACCTAAAAGATTTCTTTTTATGAACTCAAAGCTAAAATTAAACTATAGTACTTAGAACACCGCTCCCCCTACCCCATAGAGTTCTCAGGCCAACCGGAGGCTTAAGGCGGTCAATCTTTGTTAACACAGGACACTTCAACAGTTTCTCTTTCCATTCTTAGTGATCCATCCATTGTGTGTGTGTGTGTGTGTGTGTGTGTGTGTGTGTGTGTGTGTGTGTGTGTGTGTGTCTTGTGGGAGTGTGCTGGAAGCTAGGGGTATGGTTGCAGAAGCAGTGTTTACTAGAAGGCAAATGGCTTCTTTGCTTGCTGATCTGGAGCTTTGTTCTTAACAGCCATTTAGATTTGTGTGAGCGGGTGGTTCAGTTCATAATGGAGATGGAACATTCACACAATAATGGTATGTGTACTGTGAGTCAAACCCCAGACTGTTGCAATGAGGGGCTCGGGCTGTGTTCCCGGCGCCGGGCCCCTTGTTCTGTCCCGCCCGGCTCCCGGTGTGTACCCGAAATAATTACACGGAAACTGTATTCATTGAAATACTGCCTGGCCCATTAGCTCTAGCCTCTTATTGGCTAACTCTCACACATTTGTTTAACCCATTTCTAATAATCTGTGTGTTGCCACTAGTCGTGGCTTACCGGCATGAGTCTAACCCGTGTTCATCTTGTGCTGGAGAAGCATGGCGTCTGCTCCACTGCCTTCTCTCTCACAGCATTCCCTTCTATCTACTCCGCCCACCTAAGGGCTGTCCTACCAAAAGGCCAAGGCAATTTTCTTTATTTAACCAATGAGGGCAATATACAAACAGAAGACCCTCCTATACCACCAGACCTCATGAACGCTAAGTGTATTCGGTCCTGCTGGACTATCTCCCTAACCCTGGAGCAGGTTTTGATTCCTGCTGTTTTCAAGGAGAAGGGATTAATGCAGGGAGTGGTAGGGGGCTGGATTGGAGGTGTCATCTGAAGCCAAAGTGTAGAAGGAACTAGACAAAGGGTGCAGGTTAAGCAAGACCATGCTGTGAAACCAGGGTTAAAATTGGCATTAGTGCATATATGCTCTCAAGAAACATATGGGTGGCCAAGGATAGACAACAAAATGTTTCTTATCGTGTGGGCTTTTAAATTTCGTATCTGAAGGTGTTCTTCCCACCAGCCCAACACATGGACCATTGGGGACATTCAAACCACATCCAAAATGTAACAGCCGGGTTCTTCTGGGTCACTACCTTGGAACTTGGATTTTTGAGAAAATCGTAGAACATTCACTTAAAAGTTTTTCTGTTTTTGTTTGTTGGAGGGCATAGAGTTCTTTTGGTTGTTATTGTTGACTATTGTCCTTTTTAGAAGTGGACTTTAAAATATTTTATTTATTTATGTTATTATTATTTGTTTTTTCAAGACAGGGTCTCTCTGTGTAGACATGACAGTTCTGGGACACTTCCGTAGACCAGGTTGGCCTTGAACTCAGAGATCCACCTGCCTCTGCCTCCTAAATGCTTGGATTAAACAAGAAGATATTTTATTTTTAATGATACATATCTGTGTATGTTTATTTGTGTGTGGTTATGGACCTGTGGAAGCCAGGTCCCTTGGAGCTGGCATGACAGGTGCTTGTGCACTGCCTCAGAGAGTGGCAATGAACTCTGGTCCTTTGCATGGTTTTGTGGGTAAGAGATTGCAGCTCTTATCCTGTGGATCTCTTCAAAAGAGATCCCATGATAGCTGCCCATGATAGCTGGCATTCTCTAGAACAAGGGATTTGGGAGAGCTCAATATAATATTGTCCTGATTGATATATGTCATTTATATACGTCTCAACACTACATTCCTTTTTATTTCTAATTTGCCATTCATGAAAAAAATCAGTTATTTATCTGTTCTCCTATTGGTGGATACCTGAGCTGTCTGAGTTTGGAGCTCTTCGCATTAAGCTGGTATGAACCATGTTCAATGGGCCGTCTTACAAGTGGGTCTCCCAGTTCTGGTCAAGGCTTAGACAACAGCCAAAATGTTGTCTTGCAGGAGACTGAACCATGACTGCCCAGATCAGAAGCTCCGAAGCCCAGACATGGTGTGAGACAGTGTGTAATGCTATGCAGCCTGCTACCCTTTGGAGTAATTTCCTACTTATCAACAAATAACAAGGGCATACATTGTCATGCTTGCATATAATATTGGTGGGCAGCTTCCTATAAGGATTATTATGAACATGTGATTCCATTTCTGTTGTGTGAAAACCCAGGACTGTGACCATTGGGTTAAAGGATGGGTATATGTTTAGTTTTTTATAAAACCTGGCCAGTCATTTTTAAAAGGCTTGCACTACTTTACACTTCCACATCAAAATAGGAGAGCATTATATCCTCATGTCGCTCACCGGCAACTGATATCACTGAAACAACGCTAGCTGTTCAGATGGGCGCACACTGGCATTGCGTTATGGCTTTCGTTTGTTTTCCCATGATGTCTGTTGGTGTTGAAATTCTCTTCTATGTTTGCTGGTCATTTGTTTATCCTTTTATATGAAGCATCTGTTCAGATCTCTTGGTGGTATGTGTGTGCTTCTGTGGAATTTTATCCCACGTGTATAACCAATGCCACACTCAGGTGCACAAAATCACAAAGTATCTCACTTGTGTTTTTCCTGTAGAATTAACCCCTTTCTGCAGCCCCAACCTCTGGCAGCCAGTGAGGTGTTATCCATTTCCATAATTTTCGTAATTTTGAGAGTGTTATAAAATGGTGCTTGTACAGGATTAACCTTTTTGAGATGGGCTTTTTGAGATTGCCTTTGAGAGCCATCTAAATTGGTGTTCATGTTCTATCACTGTATGAATACAGCACAGGGGGCTTATCTACTGCCCATGTGAGGGACATTTGGGTTGTTTATCTTTGGGATTTTCCCCATATGTAGAACGTTTCATAATCAGTTTTTTTAGTTAGCATAGAAAATAATGGATTTCATTATGACATTTTCATATGTATACATTATTGTCCTTTGCTTATATTTACTTCTTGCTACCCTCCTCCACCCCCTCACTGGCTCACCGTTGTCCCAAGTGTCCCCACCCCTCCACATAGAGTTAAACCTAGATTCTGTGGTTGTAAAAGTGTGCCCAGTTTTTGATGGCTGCACATAACTGTTGTAAACATTTGTGTATAGTTTTGTTGTTGTTTGATTAACAAACGGTTTCTCTTCTCTTGGGTGGATACTTAGGAGTGGAATCACGGGTTGTATGTGAATTACATGTTTGATGTCTCAAGAAACTGTCGAACTTTTCCAAGTGGCTGTACCATTTCACAATCCCAGAACCAGCAGTGAGATACCTGGTGGCTTGGCATCCTTGCTAACCCTTGACCAGGTCTATTTTTATTTTAGCCACTCTTATGGGCATATGTGATTTGGCTTTGTTTTCACTTAGAACCTTATGCCTTGGTCCTGGCTTATGAACCATGCTTTCTAGAGAGATCTCTCATTCTGAGAGTTCATTACTGTCCCTATAATCCCCTCTTCCCAGCAGCTCCTTGATCAGGACAGGTGGAGCCTACTATCTTTGACGTTTCTTCCTACTGGTTGCATGCCGTAATGCAGAGGACTTTCAAGTGTGTCCTTGGCGTTTGTTGTAGTCTTTTTTCAAGAACAATTTCACACAGAAGACCAGTAGTTGAGTCAGATGGTGAGGGAACTGCTGGGGTTACAGCCGGACCCTCTCTTCATGGCTGGCCCTAGATGTCCCTAAGCATGCCAGGCTTGGCTCCTGATTGTGGCACGAATGCCATTGACTCTTAGATTTAAAACATCTCTTGGTTCTGTGGGACTCCCGTAGGGAGAGTGAGACAGGGGAGCAGGACCTGTCACACCTCCCTATTTTACAGACTCAGGGAAACAGAGCAGGTATCATAGCTGTGAGAACACCAAGTAAACTATTAGGTGTGACTTATACCCTTGCTATGCAACAGTACTTGAAGTAACCAACAAAGGTCTTTAAACGAGGAAAATACACTGCTGTGCTTAGAGCAAACCTGTGCTTAGAGCTTAGAGCTTCAGAGTGCCTGTGATTGTTTCCACCACTGCTTTACCAGCTACGTAGCTTCCATTTCTCTGCTTCGGAGATGGCCACTTAGGTGGGGCGATTATGAAGAACCAATGTTCGTCTTTCCAGGTGTTCCTAATGCTTTTCCATCCCAGGTTGATTTCTTTGATAACTTCAGGCCAGTCCTGGTGACAGTTCAAGTGACGAACAAGTTCCATCTAGTGGTTGTGTTAAGTATATGCTTTGAAATGCGTGTTATGGGCCAACGAGACGGTTCACATTTACTGCTAAACTTATTACTGATGACCTCTGGGTTGGAGCCCCAGAACCCATGGGGTACAAGAAGAGAGCTGGTTCCTGAAGGTTGTTTTCTGACCTCCTCATGTATGATGTCAGGTTTGGTTTCCAAAGTCAGAACTGATTGCTGGGGTGATTCAAGCTGGAGATATGTTATATGAGGACTTGCATCTCCAGAGGCTTGGCACTAGGCTTCTGCAGCCACCGTAACCCAGCTGCCAGCCTCTGTGAGTGGAAATGGTAAATACAGCATAGGCCTCGGAGATTGGCACCCCTAGCTTTACAGAAACAAGCATTGTAGCTCTTGGGAAGCTGATATTAGGGATTTTAGGTCGGGGTGTCTGAGACCTTGGTCCTTACAGCTTGGAAGGTCCTGAGACCTCGTCCAGCAACCAGGACCCACAGGTTTTCTTCTCTGGCTTGTCACAAAGTCTCTTGATTGTCACATTAGGTTCTTGGCCTTATCTTGTCTTCTCTGTTCCCACTGTCCTCATCATTCCTACCCTAGCTGCCCTTTGTCACCGCGACTACTGATGGCTGTCCCCTTTCCAGCTGCTGCCACCACTCTGCGGATGGTTCTGTTGCCTTCCCTTCCTGTTACCAGTGCAGCTCACTCTACTAAGGTCAAAGATCAAAGTAAGGTGAGAAGAGACCACCTGAACTGGAGGGGCCCAGAGAGTGTTGAGGGTGAAGTGCTTTATCTGAGGCTGGATGCAACTATAAACTTGTCTAAATTCATAGACTATACTCCATCAAGAATAAAGCCCAAGGAGCTTAGTGGTTAAGAGCACTTGTTGCTCTTCCAGAGGACCCATGTTCAGATCTCAGCACCCACACCTCACAGCTCACAGTTACCTATAACTCCTTGGAGAGATCCGACATCCTCTTTTGATATCCCTGGGCACTTACACACATGTCACAATAAGACACACACCCACACACCTTTTTTTTTTTTAAATTAAATGATCCTGATCTTGATGTAATCTTGATGAGTTTGTAATCTCAGTACTTGGGGGAGTGATGCAGGAGAATTGCCATGATTTATATAGGTCAGCCTATATTATGAATTCTAGGCTAGCCTAGGCTAAAGAATGAGATTCTGACTCAAACCAAAGAAAATCAAACCAACCAAAATAAACAAATAAAAAAGAGTGAACCTTCTATAAGCTGTGGACTTGAGGCTTTAGTGTAGGTTAATTGGTTGTAACTAACATCCCACTCTGGGAGGTGGATAATAATATAGGAGGCTATGCATTTGCATGGGCAGAAAATATATGGGAAATCTCTGTACCTTCTGTTCAATTTTGCAACGAACCTACACTGCCTTAGGAAGGTCCATAAAAAAACCAAACCCAGACAAAAAAACCTTAATGAAAACTAGCCTGTCTACTCTCTATCATACTTATTTCTGTTTCCACCCATTCAGATAATCTCTTTCTGTAGGTCCCAGCTTTGTGTGTGTGTGTTTTAATAATTTCTTCTCTGTTGAGAGAACTACCTTTAGATATCACATCCTTTCTGTCTCTCTATCTCTGTCTCCTTCTTTCTCTGTCTTTCACTGTCTCCCCACCCCCACCCCCTGTGCTGAAGTCTGGATCTGGGGCCCTGAAGATAGCAGGCAATCACTGTGTCACCAAGCCACATCTCTCTTATGTCATGTGAAGGATGACTTTGTGAGAATGTCTTCATTGTTTCCCTTCTTTTGTGAAAGGCAGTTTCACTGGATGTAAGACCTGCTCTTACATAATTCTTTTGTTCCTGAGCTAAGAAAAACAATCAAACAAACAGACAAACAGAAAAACAACCTGGAGCCTCTCTCCTCAGGCCTCTGTGGCTTCAGAGGAGAGATTTGTTGCTACCCTGTGAGTCTTTCCCTTTGCATTGGTTCTCTCAAGTTGTCTTCCTAATTTTTGCCTTTAGTTTTTAGACTTTGAATTGTGATACATCGCAGTCCATGAGCGAAAGTTCTTCTCATGTTATAGGCTCATCTCCCAAAGACCCCCACCTCCAAATGCATCACTTGGGTGATGAAAAACTGAAAAGGGAGAGGACCAGCTGGGTGGTGGCGGTGCACCCTTTAGTCCCAGCTCTGGAGACAGAAGCAGGCTGATCTGTGAGTTCCAGTCCAGCGGCCTGGTCTGCAGACCCAGTAGACAGCCAGGTCTAAACAGAGAAACCCTGTCTCAGGGGGAAAGAAAGAAAAGGGAGAGGACACAAATCTTCAGACCTAGCATGTTCTCATGAGTTCACAGACTTGCTCCCTGTCACCTCCATAGGTGCTATTTTCATCAGAGAGGTGTTTTAATTAATTTTGGCTTCCATATTTTTCAGTTGTATAATTTCTATGTAATGCCCCCCCCTAAACAACTTATATTTCTTTGGTGAAAATTTTTGTTTGTTTTTTAAGATCATGACCCTAATATATCAGTGTCTGATTCATCTTGGTATTGCCATGATACCATCCGACATAGAGGCTAATATCAATCGTGGATGTGGCTCTTCTAGGCTTCTACTGTGATTTGCATGGAAATATTAGATAACACAGAGGAACCTCTCCTCCTAGGCTTAGGCTTGTTGAGAAACAGATGGCAAGACGGAGCTAGACATGCCAGAGACTTAATGGAGGAAAATAGCTGTGAAGGACAAAAGTTTTGAGGGATTGGTGAAAGATGCTGCCAAAACACAGGAATGCAGGATGGGCCCTGTGCTAGGAGATAGGCAGGAAGAGTGCTTCTTGAATAGTTCCTGACACAGCATAGCCCAAGCCTTTGTCACAGTTACAACAAAATGCAGGTGGGATAGGAGAAGGGCAGAAATTTCTTACCGGGCAAGGGTAATTTTGATGTTACTAGGTCAAGCTCAATCATCTGCCAAACAGGAGAGTAACTTCCCAGTGACTCTAACTTCACTTAGGAGCAGAGCAGTAAGTCAGAGATTCACAGTTTGACTCTGAATAATCCTCCCCACATTATCCCAGTCCAACAGGTTCTACTCTCTGCCCCTGTCTCCACAGATCCTGCCCTTGGGTTATCCCAGACTGAAAATAGCTATAACCTTTAAAGCTCTGCAGAGGAGATGGAGCGGTGGTGGCCTCATTTTAACTCCATCTTTTCAGGAAACCCTCCCCTTTCTCCTTCCAGCTGACCTCAGGTGTTGTTACATGTGCAGGGCCAAAGCATCTGCTCTCTCAGAGCTCTGGATTTGGTTCTGGCGACTTACAGAGTCAATGTCCTAATGCCCATATGCTGTCTGTTCTGTGCAGGTATGATTTAAGTCTGAGTGAAATGAGAGCTTTGACAAATCAGCGAGTGAAGTTTGTCCTAAGTCTCCCTCTGTTAAAGCGTGCATTCCAGGAACAGGTAAGTGACATCATTATTTTTGCAGGAATGTGTGTGTGGGGTGTGTGTGTGAATATTTATCTGTTTCTGTAGTGTGTGCCTGTAAGAAAGCAAGACGTGTTATTTGCTTTTGTGACTTGTGTAAGCTCATGGCCTGAACACTAACAAAGCTGTCATAAAGCAGAGAGAGTATATTCTGCAGCCCCCTTTCTGCTTCAAGCCCCAGCCTGGGTCAGCTTTCCTGGAATCCATATTTACTGTTAGGTATAATCTTAAAAAGAGCCTCTCTGCCGATGCAAATAATTCCAATCAGACCAAATAAAAGATGCCCACGTTTAATAAATGCAGCGCTCCCTGGTGGCCCGGAGAGCATGGTGAGAAGGGAGGAGGAGGGTGGGGACGGCCGGGGATGGGGAGGGGACGGACTAGACACCACGCAAAACCAAAACCCGAGACACGTGTTCTTTTCCTAGGCGGTGGCCTAAATAGCCTGTGGGAGTGGTCCTGACCCTCCCTGGGGAGGGGCCAGCGCTTGGTGGGCTTCCTGGAGGTGGAGTCCCGACCAAGGCAACCCTCAGCGGGAGGGGCCTTAGGATGGATGCCAGGGACTGGGGTGATGCTTCCAATCATTTGCTCCTCCCAGACTGGAGAAGAAAAGATCCACAGAAGTAACAAAATGTCCAATTATAAACTCAGGTTTATATAACTGATATAACTCAGGTCATCAAATAAAAAATTGCTGACAAATGAGAAACAACTCATTAAAAAGAAAGTTTGAAGCATTTTAGACTTGTCCAAAGTTTATGAGTGTTGGTCATCTAAAAATTGCCATTTTTATTTCACTGGTACCGTTTTAGTCAGTTTAGCCTCATGATAAAGAGGAAAGGAAGAAAGACGATGAGATGGGAGATTCCCTCTGTAATCCTAGCATTAGAAACTGTACACTGTAGCAGTTATATATTCACGTCCTTTCCATCAGCTCAGTGGCTTCCCTAAAGGTACTTTCCTTTTAGAGAGCCACAGGGGAGGGGCCCGAATGGAAGTAGGCTTCAGTGTGGGAGATGCTGAGAGCTGAGAGTACCTCGCAGGAAGCTGAGCCTCTTCCTGCCCAGGGAGTGACTGAAGATTGAGAGATGGGGGTCCTCCTCTCGGTAACTCTCATGAGTGCCAGTCAGCGCTGGATGTAGTAGGGTTCAGAGCCAAATGAGAATAGAGATGTAGGGGCTGGCTCGAACGTTTCAGGAGCTGATTTCAGTGCCTAAACACAGATTCCCCTCAAAATAGTCAGGCATCTTGAAGTGGACAGCACTGCCCTTCAGTGGAGAGCACGTGGAAAGATGTTTGCTTGGAAATGACAACCCCCTACATAGCAGAGCACGTGGCTGGAAAAAGCAAAACAAAACCATGCTTCATTACAGCTCTTGCTCAAGATTTTAAAGTTAATAAATTGCCAAATGAAATACACTTAGAGCTGTGAGTATTGACAATGTATAAAAGGAAACATATAATTTGGGGCTCACAGATGCAGAGGGTTCAAGTCCGTGGCCATCGTGGTGGGGAGCACGGCAGCAGGCAGGCAATGGTGCAAGAATAGTAGCTGAGAGCTTGCATCTTTTTTTTTTTTTCTTTCCGAGACAGGGTTTCTCTGTAGTTCTCTGTGAGTTTTGGTGCCTGTCCTGGAACTAGCTCTTGTAGACCAGGCTGGCCTCGAACTCACAGAGATCTACCTGCCTCTGCCTCCCGAGTGCTGGGATTAACGATGTGCGCCACCACCGCCCGGCCGAGAGCTTGCATCTTGATTCCCTAGCACAAGGCAGAGAGAACTGGGAATGGCTTTTGAAACCTCATCTCCTGCCTCCAGTGACACACCTCCTCCAACAAGACCACTCCTTCTAATCCTTCCCAGAGAGTTCCACCAACTGGGAACTAAGCCTGCAAATTAATGAGCCTATTGGGGGCAGCTCATTTTTGCTTTCAGCCCTGTCATTAGAGACCAGAATTTATTCATCCACTGTGGGGATGGTGGGAAGGTTGACTCCTGGCATGAGACCAGCCCTCTGCTCCCTTAACCAACCCATTACACCGAGTGCTTAAACTAACGCCAACACTCCAGACACTGATGTGGAAGTTGATCCTTTAGTGGGGCCTGAGAACTCCTTTCCTACCTGCTGAATCTGGAGAAACCTTTGTAACCAAACTCTAAATGAAGTATGCTAACCTGGATTCAGTTACCTCCCTGTTTTTGTAACTCTCCTAGTGGTTCCAGGCTGCCCGGACTACTTTCTGTCCAGGATGAATGGACCTAATTCCTCCATAAGGCACAGGAGTACCCTTGAGTATCCTTCTGGTTCATCTTCTGTTAGTTATTTTGATGAATTTGGTTCCCCTCTCTGTGTGAGTCTGAAAAAAAAAAACCAATGAAAGCAAAGGAAAGCAAACTAGCTGTCAGTCCAGCAGGCTCATCTCACTGGGCAGAAGTCATGAGACTTGGCAGTACATCTGTGTTGGAAGGTTCTCAGATCCCACCCTTAGACAGCTGGACAAGCTGCCTACATCCCAGGATCCTAGAAGTGTTACATGATTCATTCTGCCTTTCAATAAAAAATATTGAATCATGGCTGTCCTGCCCAATCAGAAAGCATACTGGGCCCTTCCGTCTTTCCCTGGCCCCTGTGCCATATTGTTGCTAACGTTCATGGGTGAGCCGGTGAGTTCAGAGGCAGAGTCTAAGTGTAATGATGATGTTTTCAGGCACATGACTAGGGAGCCTCACTTGTTCCAGTTCTCCACGGACAGTTCACAAGCCAAGAATAAGCCATTAAAAATATTCCCATCCTGTCTCTTCTCTGTAAGACACAATGTTTCAATAGTCTTAAAGGGGAAAAACACTGAGGCCAACTAAAGTGTGTGAGTGTGTGTGTTTCTCCCCTCTCCCTCCCTCCCTTCTTCCCTTCCTCCCTCCTTCTCTCTGTCTCTCTGATTCTGTCTCTCTCTCTTTCTTTATTTCTCACTTTCTATATCTTCCTGTATCTATGTGTCTCTCTGTAGGTTTCTCTTTCTGTGCCTCTCTCTGAGCCTTCCCCCGTGTGAGTGCGTGTGTGCATAGAAACACACATAGGACACGCATTGTGAACACCATCATTGCATACTGTACTGGCACCTCCTATACTGGTTTCTAGTAACATCAGCTTTGTGTATCTCAGCCAAGAACTTTCTTGTTCCTCTGGAGGAACTGCTGACTCTCTTATCTCAATGAAGAGATTAAAACCTGTGGTAACTGTCCATTTGTGCCAGGACTGGGATGGGAGTTTTCACTCCTTGCTTTGGAGCTGTTATGGTTTGCCTATGAAATGTTCTTATGGGCTAGTGTACTCGAATCCTTGGCTTCCATCTGAGTTTTATTTTGGGAAGTTATGAAACCTTTGGGACGCAGAAACTAGGTGGTGGCCATAGCCACTGGGGCAAGCCTTGAGGGTTACAACCAGACCGTCTTCCAGTCCTATCCTCATTTAGTTCCTGATCTACTCAAGCTTTTGCCACCATGAATTCTGCCATGCTTTCTTTGCCTGCCATGACCGACTGAATCCATGAACCAAATAACCCTCTTCTTCAAGTTGTTTCTGCCAGGCATTTGCCAAAGTGGGAGAAAAGTAACTAATATAGGAGCCTCGTCATGAGTGGCAGCATCTTGCGAGACACTTGTCCCTGGGAGCTGATAGAGACTGGCGGTTTCTGCCATCATTAAAACAAAGAACGACAACACAAACTTAAATTTACATCATTTGCAGCAACAGCATTAAGAACTGTAAGTGGGTAATTGTGCTAAATATTCATCACGTTGTTCATGGTGTTCCCAAGTACAGGCTAAAAACAAAAACAAACAAACAAAAAATGAAGCTAGTAATTGAATTGAGCTAAGTTGTGTAATTGTACACAGAACTAGTAGACTGTATTCAAGCCCAGGCCATTGACTAACTAGGCTCTTCAGTCTGAAGCTGCTATATATTACAGTCAGCTGGGGAGCATTAAAGAATCCGCTAACAAGCCCCCATCCCTGATCCAGAAACTATCTCCAGTTAGTAACTTCTCTCAAAGAAAAGTTAGTTTTCTCCCATAGAGCCACACTGGTTGTACAAACAACACTTAAGGGCAGGTCCCATGCACAACAACAGATGGTTAACATAAAACAAACTCAGCAGTATTTTGTTTTTGTTTCTGTTTTCTCCTAATTCTTTGTCTGGGCACTTAAACTTCTTTTGCTTATATACTGGGGTTTCCAATTTTGTGTTTTTATAGGATTTCTGTGTGTGTGTTTCGGAATTTTTTTGGTCTCACCCCTACCACCATTATCTTTCTTTTGTCTTAGCCTATTTTGTTTTTAATTACTATTATTAGTATTATTATTTTATTTTCTCTGCCTGCTTGTTTTCTAATGAGAGAAAGAAAGGATATGAATCTGGGTGGGTGGGGAAGAGTTGGGGGAGGAGAAACTATAATCAGAATATATACAATGAAAAAACTGTTTTCTTTTTTCATTATTTTTATTGAGCTATATCTTTTTCTCTGCTCCCCTCCCTTCCTCTTCTCTCCCCTTCTATCCTCTCCCATGCTCCCCATTTACTCAGGAGATCTTGTCTTTTTCTACTATCCATGTAGATTAGATCCATGTATGTCTCGCTTAGGATCCTCTTTGTTGTCTAGGTTCTCTGGGATTGTGAATTGTAGGCTGGTTTTCTTTGCTTTATGTCTAAAAGCCACTTATGAGTGAGTACATATTTGTCTTTCTGGGTCTGAGTTATCTCACTCAATATGATGTTTTCTAGCTCCACCCATTTGCCTGCAAATTTCAAGATGTCATTATTTTTTTCTGCTGTGTAGTACTCCATTGTATAAATGTATTACATCTTTATCCATTCTTCAGTCGAGGGACATTTAAGTTGTTTCCAGGTTCTGGCTATGACAAATAATGCTGCTATGAACATAGGTGAGCACATGTCCTTGTGGTATGATTGAGCATCCTTTGGGTATATGTGCAAAAGTGGTATTGCTGGGTCTTGAAGTAGGTTGTTTCCTAATTTTCTGAGAAATTGCCATACTGATTTCCAAAGCAGCTGTACAAGTTTGCACTCCCATCAGCAATGGAGGAGTGTTTTTTTTTACCCCACAAACTCTCTAACATAAGCTGTCATCAGTGTTTTTGATCTTGGCCATTCTTACAGGTATAAGAAGGAATCTCAGAGTTGTTTTGATTTGCATTTCTCTGATGGCTAAGGATGTTGAACATTTCCTTAAATGTCTTTCAGCCATTTTAGATTCATCTGTTGAGAGTTCTCTGTTTAGATCCATACTCCATTTTTTTAATGAATTATTTGTTCTTTTGATGATCAATTTCTTGAGTTCTTTGTATATTTTGGAGATCAATACTCTGTCCTATGTGGGGTTGGTGAACATCTTTTCCAATTCTGTAGGCTGCCGTTTTGTTTTGTTGACCGTGTTTTTTGCTTTATAGAAGCTTCTCAAATTCAGGAGGTCCCATTTGTTAATTGTTTCTCTCAGTGTCTGTGCTACTGGGATTCTATTTAGGAAATGGTCTCCTGTGCCAATGCATTCAAGAGTACTTCTCACTTTTTCTTCTATGAGGTTCAGTGAGGTTGATTTTATGTTGAGGTCTTTGATCCATTTGGATTTGAGTTTTGTGCATGGTGATAGACATGGTTCTATTTTCGTTCTTCTACATGTTAATATCCAGTTATGCCAGCACCATTTGTTGAATATACTTTATTTTTCCCATTTGATATTTTTTGCTTCTTTATCAAAAATCAGGTGTTTGAAAGTGTGTAGATTAATATCTGGATCTTCTATTTGGTTTCATTGGTCTTCCTGTCTGTTCTTATGCCAATACCAGGCTGTTTTCAGTACTGTAGCTCTATAGTTGAGTTTTTTTTTTTTTTGAGACAGGGTTTCTCTGCAGCTTTGGAGCCTGTCCTGGAACTAGCTCTCGTAGACCAGGCTGGCCTCGAACTCAGAGATCTGCCTGCCTCTGCCTCCCGAGTGCTGGGATTACAGGCGTGCACCACCACTGTCTGGCTGTGGTTGAGTTTTAAGTCAGGGATTATGATGCCTCCAGAAGTTCCTTTATTGTACAGGATTGTTTTTGGTTATCCTGAGTTTTTTGCTTTTCCATATGAAGTTGATTATTGTTCTTTCAATGTCTGTGAAGAATTTTGCTGAGATTTTGATGGGCATTGCATTGAATCTGTAGATTGCTTTTGGTAAGATTGCCATTTTTACTATGTTAATTCTACCTACCCACTTTTTAGTGTCTTCTTCAATTTCTTCTTCAAAGACTTAAAGTTCTTGTCATACAAGTCTTCTACTTGTTTGGTTAGAGTTACTCCAAGATATTTTATGTTATTGGTGGTTATTGTGAAGGGTGATGTTTCTCTGATTTCTTTCTCAGCCCATTTATGATCTATATAAAGGAGGGTTACTGATTTTTTTTGGAGTTGATCTTGTATTCTGCTACTGAGGGTGTTTATGAGTTGTAGAAGTTCCTTGGTAGATTTTTGCGGGTCACTTATTTAAATTATCATATCCTCAGCAAATAGTGAGAGTTTGAGTTCTTCTTTTCCGATTTGTATCTCCTTGCTCTCCTTTTGGTGTCTTATTTTTCTAGCTAGGACCTCGGGAACTATATTGAATAGATATAGGGAGAATGGACAACCTTGTCTTGTTCCTAATTTCAGTTGGATCTCTTTGAGTGTCTCTCTATTTAGTCTGATATTGGCTGTTGGCTTGCTGTGTTTTGCCTTTATTATGTTTAGGTACGTTCCTTGTATCCCTGTTCTCTCCAAGACCTTTATCATGAATGGATATTGTATTTAGTTGAAAAAAAAATACATTTTCAATAAAAAAATCTTATGTCTAGACTTTTGTCCTGACCAATGAAATTGGCATTTAAATCCACTAGGTGAATCAGAATGTACCTGGGGTTTAATACTGCTATGCCAAACACTCTCTTCCTGGGGCTCTTGCAATATTTTCCCAAATTGTTCCCACCATCAATTGGTCTTTCTTCCAGTCATGGTCCATGAACGGCTCATGAGGACATTCTAACTCAATATTTTCTCTCCCAGGAAGGAGGCAGTTGGGGTCAGACTATTCTTGGCAATGTATGGGGCTGGCTGGGGACTAAATCTTGGATAATGATACCCACTCATGGCTGCTCCGCATCCTCTTTCCTAAGACTGATCTGTAAGTCCCTATGCCGTCATCATCCTGCTAATCTGCACAGGGAAGGACACTCAAGTATGGTCTGAATATCCATGGGCATCTCTGGGATGTTCACAGGCGCTATGTGAAAAGTAAATGCCCAGTTCCCTATGTCTGCAATGGAGGATTTGCATTACAGACTAACCCAAATGGCAACTCACAGCAAAAGTAGACATGAAATTCAAGGTGTCTTTAATTAGGTCAGATATTCAAACAGTTTGTAAAATGTAAGATAACTCTATTCTTCTTACTGATCCTTTTTTATTTTGGAAGTTATGTTACTTATAGAGCTATTTGCTTTGATATGCAATGAGTTTGTTGTTATTTGCAATGAATAAAGTGCCAAATTTATCCATTCTAATTAATAATAGTATGGTAAATTGCTAGAACCATAAAGAAAAGCTCTTTGGCATTCTTAGTAGTTTTTCTTCTTTTTACATTTATTTATTATTTACTTATTTATTTGTTTTGTGTGTGTATGTGTGTGGACACACATGTGCCACAGGATGCGTGTGGAGCTCGTGAAAGTAGGTTCTTTTTTCCCACCATGTGGCTCCTGAGGATCAAAGTCTGGTCGTCAGGCTTGGTGGCAAGCCCCTTTACCGACTGAGCCATCTCCCTGGCCCCTCGATAGTGTAAAGGGGTTCAGGGACCTTGAAGTTCGAGAAGCACTGACTTAAAGCACCCATAGTTTCCAGAAGTCCACTCTTAGGAGCTTTGAGGGGACTTGGAGAAGACCCGTGGCCCTGATACCTGTGTTTATCCTAACTATATATTACTTTCATTGGAAAACTCACTTTTGGGTGTTTTCTATTTAGAGAGAAGTGGGTTAGTGACTAAGATGGCATGATATTCTAAGGTCAAGTTATCTCACTTCAGAAGGTGTTTGAAAATGGGGAAAATGGTTGGTTACTTTCCTGATAACCTCTGAGAAATAAGACTTTCCCAGAAAGTTGTGAGTACGTTTCAACACTCTTGCTGGGCAGGAAATTTGTCCAGAAACCAAGGAAGTCAGTCTGTCATTGGTCCTTCAGGACATTTCATCCTGTTCAGGCGCCAAACACCAACCCTGGTCCTTATTGGTCATCTGGATCGTGACAGGGAAGCCTTCCCCCACCAGTCCCTGTTTTGGCTCCTGACTTGCTCTCTCTGAGATCTTTCCTCTTTGACCTTAGCCTTGGCTTCATTTTTGGCCCTCTGGCTTCTGTTTGTCCTGGATCCCTGGCTTTTCCTAGCAGGCTGTGACAGCCTGCCCTGGATCTTGGTCCTCTGTGCTGCTTTTGGCAGGAGTCTTTGTCCCAGCTCCAGCTCCACAGACTTGGATGCTGGCCACTTGGCCAGCACTCTGGCCAGGCCAGCCCTGGTCCCATGGGATATTGTGGAAGAGTTGAGCAGAGATGACAGGACGGAGTGGACTGTTTATAGAAGTCCCTCTGTGTAGATTGGCATTCGAAGTGTGTTGTCATCTGTGAGGACCACAGGGATTTCTTCCAAGAGCCTGCCGGGGAGTGAGTTGCCTGCCAAGGGACTCCAGCTGGGATCCTGGTGCTGCTGCTTATTTCTTGATACTGAGGCCATTCTTCATAAATAAAATCTTTTTATTTGAAAACCTAATTACTACGTTTGCAGTAAAGTACTGTGTAAAAGGTAACAATAATTATGACTTGCTACCATTTGTTAGGTTCCGTCTGTGTGCCAGGTGAGATAATTCACTCATTTTACAGTTATTTACTAGCTTCTGCTGTGAGCCAAACACCAAAGGGGAGGGAGTAAAGCAGGCATTTGTAGAGCTTAGAGCTTAGTATAGGAGGAAACACTATGGAGTAATAAATATATATGTTTATGGCACATCAGACAGTGACAGACCTGTGACTAAAATCAGACAATAAGGTGGAGAGAAAAAAGATAAAATTGTCTTTGTTGACAGATGACATGATCTTACTGTAATAATTCCACAAAAATAAGTGAGAGTTAGTAAATCCAGCAAAGTTGCAAGATAAGATTAATACACAGAATTATTTTGCATTTCTATAAAAAGCACAATCAAAAGTAAATAATTTTATTTACTAAAGCATGAAAATAACAAAACACTGGGGAATAAAATGAACTAAAGAGGTGGAACACTTACACATTGAGGACTATTTGAAGTGCATCAAAATGTTCTTTCTTTTTGATACAAAGCTTCATTGTGTAGCCCTGATTGACCTGGAATTCTCTCTATAGACCAGGCTGGCTTTGAACTCACAGAGATCTACCTTCTGCCTCTGCCTCCAGCGTACTGACTGGCATGCACTATCACACCTGGCTTGCAATTTTGTACATCAAGGTGATATGGGTTGAATGTATCCCTTCAGACTTCCATGCTGGAAACTCAAGGTCCCACCAGAGCAGTTTTGAGAGGTGGACCTTCTAGGATATGGGTAGAATATGAAGACTCTGCTCCTGGGTTAGTCAGAGTGCTCTTCAGAGGAACACAACCGATAGAATGAGTCTCTCTCTATATTAAGAGGGATTCATTACTGCAATTTTCAGGACGTGGCCCAGCTAGTCTGATCATGGCTGTTTACCAATGGAAACGTCAATAATCAAGTAGTTGTTCAGTTCTCCAGGCTGGATGTCCCAGCTGGTTTCAGTATTTGCCAGGATCCCGAAGATGTAGGCTCTAATGCCAGTGAAGGAATGGATTTGCCAATGAGAGCAAGGGCAAACAGACAAAGAGCAAAAGCTTCCTTCTTCCACATCCTTTATATAGGCTGCCACCAGAATGTGTGGTCCAGATTAAAGGCGGATCGTCCAACTTCAAATGATTTAAGAAAAATCCCTCACAGGTGTGTCCAGCTGCTTGGGTTTTTGTCAATTCCAGATGTAGTCAGGCTGACAACGAAGAATAGCCATCATAGGGGGCTGGAAAGATGGCTCAATGGTTAAGAGCATTGCCTGCTCTTCCAAAGGTCCTGAGTTCAATTCCCAGCAACCATATGGTGGCTCACAGCCATTTGTAATGAGGTCTGGTGCCCTCTTCTGGCCTGCAGGCATACAAGCAAACAGAATATTGTATACATAATAAATAAATAAATATTTAAAAAAAAAAAAAGAATAGCCATCATAGCTTCCATCAAAGGATAAATGCCATTGTCTCAGGGGTGGGTTGGTTATGGGAGTTGGTTCTTCGTAAAAGGTGTATTTTTGTTCTGCCTTCCATCATGGGATGGTACAGCAGGATACTTGTCAGATGCAAGACCTTCAGCCTTGAACTTTCTAGGCCCCGTAACTATAAGAATAAATTTCTGTTCTTTATATATTACCCAGTCTCAGGTATTCTGTGACAGCAGAGCAGATTGTAGGAACACGGGCATCAGAGTGAAGAGACAGTCCATGGGACGGGAGGAAATACTTGCAAATCACATTTCTAAGACAGCCATAAAATGTAAAGAACTTGCGCAACGTAACTACAAATAACTGTATTAAATAACAGATGACATCATCTTTTTTTCCAATACAGAGTTTTTCTGTGGCTTTGGAGCCTGTCCTGGAACTCACTCTGTAGACCAGGCTGGCCTCAAACTCACAGAGATCTGCCTGCCTCTGCCTCCCAAGTGCTGGGATTAAAGACATGTGCCACCACCACCAGCTAGATGACATGATCTTATATGTAGAAAACACTTGACAACAATTTGGGTTTTTTTTATTATTTATTTTTTATACATTTTTATTGATATTTATTGAGCTCTATATTTTTCTCTGCTCCCCTCCCTGCCTTTCCCCTCCCCATTTCAACCCTCCCCCAAGGTCTCCATGCCCCCAATTTACTCAGGGGATCTTGTCTTTTTCTACTTTCTACTTCCCATGTAGATTAGTTCTATGTAAGTCTCTCTTAGTGTCCGCATTGTTGTCTAAGTTCTCTGGGATTGTGGTTTGTAGGCTTTATGTTTAAAAACCACCTATGAGTGAGTACATGTGATAATTGTCTTTCTGTGTCTGGGTTACCTCACTCAAAATAATGTTTTCTAGCTCCATCCATTTTCCTGCAAAATTCAAGCTGTTGTTATTTTTTTCTGCTGTGTAAATGTGTAATGTACCACATTTTCCTTATCCATTCTTCGATTGAGGGGCATTTAGGTTGTTTCCAGGTTCTGGCTATAACAAACAAAGCTGCTATGAACATAGTTGAGCACATGTCCTTGCGGCACAATTGAGCATCCTTTGGATATATTCCCAAAAGTGGTATTACTGGGTCTTGAGGAAGGTTGTTTCCTAATTTTCTGAGAAATCGCCACATTGACATCCAAAGGGGTTGTACCAGCTTGCATTCCCATCAGCAATGCAGAAGTGTTCCCTTTTCCCCACAACCTCTCCAGCATAAATTGTCATCAGTGTTTTTGATCTTGGCCATTCTTACAGGTGTAAGATGGAATCTCAGAGTTGTTTTGATTTGCATTTATCTGATGACTAAGGATTTTAAACATTTTCTTAAGTGTCTTTCAGCCATTTTAGATTCCTCTGTTGAGAGTTCTCTGTTTAGGTCTGTACTCCATTTTTTTTATTGGATTATTTGTTCTTTTGATGATCAATTTCTTGAGTTCTTTGTATATTTTGGAGATCAGACCTCTGTCTGATGTGGGGTTAGTGAAGATATTTTCCCATTCTGTAGGCTGTCGTTTTATCTTGTTGACCGTGTCCTTTGCTTTACAGAAGCTTTTCAGTTTCAGGAGGTCCCATTTATTAATTGTTTCTCTCAATGTCTGTGCTGCTGGGGTTCTATTTAGGAAGTGGTTCCCTGTGCCAATGCGTTCAAGTGTACTTACCACTTTCTCTTCTATAAGGTTCAGTGTGGCTGGCTTTATGATGAGGTCTTTAATCCATTTGGACTTGAGTTTTGTGCATGGTGATAGATATGGTTCTATTTTCATTCTCCTACATGTTGATATCAAGTTTATGCCAGCATCACTTGTTAAATATGCTTTCTTTTTTCCATTTGATAATTTTTGCTTCTTTATCAAAGACCAGGTGTTCGAAGATGTGTGGATTGATATCCGAGTCTTCTGTCTGGTTCCATTGGTCCTCCTGTCTGTTTTTATGCCAATACCAGGCTGTTTTCAGTACTGTAGCTCTGTAGTAGAGTTTGAAGTCAGGGATTGTGATGCCTCCAAAAGTTTTTTTATTGTACAGGATTGTTTTGGCTATCCTGGTTCTTTTGCTTTTCCATATGAAGTTGAGCACAGTTCTTTTGAGGTCTTTGAAGAATTTTGCTGGTATTTTGATGGGCATTGTTTTGACTCTGTCAACAATTTGTTTTAAAAGGCTTGAGGAGACTTTCTCTAATTAAAGTATACAAATGATTTGTCTCTAATGAAAGTATGCAAATGACCAATAAATACACAGAATATCGTTGATATCGTTACTCATTTGGAAATTGAATATCAAACCTGCAGTGAGATATACATTCCTTTACACCAGTGGTTCTCAATCTTCCTTAGGCTGTGACCTTTAATCCAGTTCTTCGTGTCGTGATGACCCCCAGCCATTAAATTATTTTCCTTATTATTTCATAACTGTGATTTATCTACTGTTATGAATCGCAAATATCTGATATACAGAATAGCTGATATTAGACCCAAAGTGGTCGTGACCCACAGGTTGAGAACCACTGATTTATACCCTTTAACACAGCTGTCTATAAAAAAAATGAGACAATCCCTCAAGGATGGGAATATGTGAACCCTTATGTGTTGCTGGTACTGGATAAAGCCATGTAGCCTCTGTGTAAGACACTATGGCATTTCCTTAAAAATGAAACATTTCGTTAAAAATTAAGTCACGTGATACAGAAATCCCATTTCTTAATATATGCCACAACAGGTAAAAGCAGAGTCAGGTAAATGTGTTTGTGTGTGTGTGTGTGTGTGTGTGTGTGTGTGTGTGTTTTGGTCAGAGTTATCCACAGGAACAGGGCTTTCCTCAGGGCTTCTTTATATCACGGCTGCCTGGAAGGTGCTATTCAGTTTCTCCGTCCCGGATACACCCCCACAGACTTTTGTAAGCTTGGTTCTTAGTTGATTCCAAATCCAACCGAGTTGACAACCGACATTTACCACCACACCACGTTAACAGCATCACTGTGCACAGTAGCTAATGTCTGTCAGCAGAGGGAAGAATGAGCAAAATGAGGCAGGTAATGCCCAAAAGAATTAGTTTTTAAAAGTAAGGGAAACTTGACACCTGTTACGTGGCTGACTCTTGCAGACATTGTGCCTAAGGAGAGTGAGGCTGTTGTTACTGTGACTCTATGAGAGGTGTATGGGGTAAGCAGATTCAGGGAGACAAAGACGAGAACGGTGGTTGTCATTGGCTGGGGGAAAGGAGGATGAGGAGGTTTTAATCGGTTTGGTTTTCCTCAGTGGACAAAATGGGAAGGTTCTAGAAGGACTGAGTGGAGCAGGACATGATCTGATATTTCAGCAGGAGCCTTCCTAGCTGCTGAGGCAGGATTGAAAATGACAAGAGTTGAGGGGATTTTCAGTCCCCTAACAGAGAGCTGGTGCTGGCCAGGACCAGAGTGGCTGCAGTCAAAGTGACTGAATTAGCGATTCTTCTGAAATCCGATTGGAAAAGCAGTAGAAACTGCTGATGGATGGCTAGACACAAAGGGGAGAGAAGAATGAAGACTGTTCCGTGCCTGGCTTGACACTAAGTCAGGAGTTAGTGTTTAGCTATGATCACAAACTTGAGACGTATAGGGACAGGATGCAGAAAATCGTGAGCGCAGGGATGAATTAGGAGCTGCGAAGCTGGATGGAATCCCAAATGTGTTGACAGAAAAGAGGAGGCTCAAGGACTGGGTCTGGTGGATTCTGGAAAAGGATCAGAGTGGAGACTGGGGGTGGGGGGAGGACTGGCCGGAGAAATAGGTCACGGGCAGAAAAGAACTGCAAGTATTGTTCATGTTATGCAATACGCTGCACACGCTGGGCATGGTGGTACATGCAGTTACCCAGGCAATCTTGTCAGAAAGCTGAAGCAGGAGGCTAAAAAGTTTGAGGCTACTTTGGGCTGCATGACAAGGCCTTGTCTCAAAAACAAACTCCACCCAGGAAAATCATAAAGTAAATTTGATTCCCTATCTTACGGGCCACGGGCCATGGGGCTAATGGTTCGAGAATAGGTTAAACTACCTAAAGTTAAATGCTAGAAGTGACAGAGGCAAAAGTCAAACTATACCTATATTGATTTCATAGCCCAAATGTGGGAAAGCTCTGCCCCACACAGTGTTTCTGTTGTGATGAGGCAGAAACAAAGGCTGGGAGAACAGAACTGCGGAACTCAAGAGGAGCAGGGGGCATTCTCTGTCTTTCAAGTGTCCCTGATCTATTGGGCCAGGGCTGGTGTGGAAACGGTCAAGTGAGGGACTGTGCAAAACCAGCCCAGCTGGGCAAGCCAGGATGGATGCCAGCCACAGGACGCTGCGAAGGCTTCAACTCCCAACTTCAAGGTTTACATGAGGGTAGGGAAAGCTACTCTAACGTAGGGTGGGAGTCATCCTGACTTTTGGGTATGGGAGCAAGATGTTGTGATTTGTGAAGATCTCAACATGGGTATGGATAACACTGGAGACTCCCCTTTGCATCTTTCTTGCTATGTAGCAAAAGCAAGCTTGAACGCAGGACCCAAGGCCAACTACCAGAATCTACTATCAGGACCAGTGAGTGGGCAAGGGATGCCATGCAGTTGGAGAAATCAGGTTTCAGATTTCTGCTGGCCATGTCCAACTGAGGTCATGAGTTCTGGGCCATACTGGATTTATCACTACAATGTTAGATCAGCTTTTTCTTAACCCATGTTTCAAGCCTGCTTCTTTACCTTCTATTCATGCTGTGAAGTTTGGAGAAGTCAAACAATTATAAATAGAGATTATAGAAAAATTCACAAAATTCACTGGGAGAAATATTGAAAATTCACATTATCAAAGTAAGAGATGTTTACTTCAGGAAAATTAAAATTATACATACATACAGACTCATACAAAATACCATATATAACTAATAATGGGCTTATGTATTCCAGTGTTGTCTTTTTAAGTGCACTTCATATATATATCTGTATGTATACATACATACATATATATTTGTATATTGCCTTTACATTAATTTGGGGAAGTCAAAATGTAGTTTTCTGTCCCATTTTGGAGTCAGATAGATGAAGGTTCATCCTTGGCTTCTTCATCGAGAAACCGAAGGTGACTTTCTTGCTTCTCTGAGCCTTGGTTTCCGTCACTCATGTTGAAGGGCTCATGGGAGGATCAAATGACATCTCACATGTTAGGTTCTGCATACAGCACTCGGCAATAGCAAGTGCTGAGTGAGCACTCAATGATACTGTGATTTACTACCTGGGTTTTAAGATACAATCTTTCGAAATGTGAAGTGACTTGAATGACATTTGTCCGAGGACAAACGTGGATAAGCAATCATTAATTTCCATTAAGATGATTGTCCGATGCTGGAGTTGGCACTCACAGGAAAGAAATCCCAGGCACTGAGATGGCGAGGCCAATAGAGAAACTCATTCTGGCGCGCTGTCAGTGGTGACTAATTCTGGGATTACTCTTTAACTGGAAAAATTTCCAAATGCAGGTACAAGGGTAGGGATGTAGGAGGCCTCTGTTGCCAAGGGAACATATATCATGTTTGAGGCAAGACTTTGGAAGAATCTTGCTTTGTCAGGCTGCAGTAATGCTTTCATGACGTGGAAACTGCCCTTAGATAAAGCCATGGGAATATCACTTTTACCAGCCCTGGGCGGAAAAGTACACGAAGTACATGCCTAGCCTTCGCTACCAAATGTTTCCAGCACTCTGTTCAGAGCCTCTACTCTGTGATCTTAGCAACCATCACAGGACATTAAAGCCAGACAGCGGCTGCCCTGAAATGATTCGATTTTCTTGAGATGGTAACTGGGGTTGCTGGAGGCTCTCACCACCGGGAAAGGCAAGGTGTGAGACTGGCTCTGGTGCCATCGTCACAATTTACTGGTTGGTTCCAAACACCTATGGATATGCAAAGGGCCTAGAACGGTTAAAACAATTCTGTAACAGAGCAAAGCTGGTAGGCTCTCATTACATGAGTTCAAGGCTCAGAAAGATTTATGTGATGCTTATAAAAAAGACAGACATAGTGGCTGGGCACGCCTTTAATCCCAGCACTCCGGAGGCAGAGACAGGTGGATCTCTGTGAGTTCAAGGCCAATCTGGTCTACAGAGTGAGTTCCAGGACAGGGTCCAAAGCTACCCAGAGAAACCCTGTCTCCAAAAACAAAATAAAACAAAACAAACAAAGATCAAAACAAAACAAAAAACAGACAGACATATCAAGGGAACATAATAGAGAGCCATGGCAGAAATACACATTTGATCAGTCGCTTTATTCTTCATAGTGTTGCCAAGGCAACATAACAAGAAAAGAAGCATCTTTGTAATAAATGATGCTGAAGCAAATAGGAAAAAAAAGTAAACCTAGATTCCCTACTTCATGCTGCATGCAAAAATAATTTGAGTGTATTATATAGTTTTTTGGAACACAAACTTTAAAAACTTTGCTCACAGAAGAGCAAAGAACATCTTTTTGATTTTAGGATAGGCAAGAATTCCTTAGAGAGGTGGAGAGAAAGAGGGAGTGAGGGAGAGGGAGAAGGGGAGAGGGAGGGGGAGGGGGAGAAGGAGAGCACATTACCTAGATCCCATTGAATGTGCATAAGCAAAAAGTGATAAATTGGTCTTCATTAAAAATGGAAAATTGGTCATGACCTCCTATGAGGACATGCCTCTCACAAATGATCTCCTTCATCCCTCTTTAGAAAAGAAGAAGAAACTCAAGAAAAGGTGCCCATTGCAGGCCCCAGTTTCTACTTCATGGATGTGAAATGCCCAAAATGCTATAAAATAACAATGGTCTTGAGCCATGCACAAACAGTAGTCTTGTGTGCAGGCTGCTGTACTGTCCTCCACCAGCCCACAGGTGGAAAAGCAAGGCCGATAGAAGGCTGTGTCTTTAAGGGGAAATAGTACTAAAAGCACCCTCATTTACAACTGGTGGGAGCCTACTGCAGGCTGCTTGTGGGTGTGGAGGAGTCCTTGTGGGAATGCTAGCATCCGAGGGAAGGCAACACAAATTCCACACTTTCAACAGTTCTGAACCTGATTGGTTTTCACTGAGGAAATGGACATGTGTTTCAGGGACACCTCTAGGTTTAGAAGACTTTTTTTTTCTCCCCAGAGTTTGTAGCAGAATATCACAGCATAGAGATCTGGTACATAAATGCCCCGAAGGAGAGTATTTTAGGACAAACTGTCTTCTTTCTGTTTGAAGCTGAACTTACTACACAGACGTGTTTGATGGCATGGGCTTCAAGTTCAGATATAATAAAAGTTTGAATTATTGTTTATACACTTATGGATTTATTACCCTTTAAAGTGGTAAATTTACATGACTATATAATCATTGAGTTTGGTCTGAATATATCAAATGTGAATGAAGGTAGCTATTGATATAGCAGACATATTTAAAAAGATGCAAAAAATACATTGATTAATGATTGATCCCAAACAATGCAGCCAATGCAGCTAGTGCTGCCGATTTAATGAGAGGGTAAATTTGCCAATAATGACTTTTACTTAAACGATTAGCTAATTAAAGACAAGAAAATTTATGTGTATAGATGATGTTAGAAATATACGCCAGCAATATGGTCAATCAAATCAAACCCAGTCCAGGTTTCAGAACTTTGATCTGACTTCTTGAAAATGAACCAGCCCAAGCACATACTCGAGTTAACACCAGGGAATGACAAACTCCTACTGACGTTTCCCGTCAGATCTAATAATAAACATGGATGTCTCCTGTGGAGACAGGGGAAGGGAAGTCATCATAATAAACAATTTCAAATGCTCCAAGATGGGTGAATTCAACACATGTGCTTGCACTTAGCTTCAAATTTGTGAGTAAAAATGGCCACAATTGGATGTTACTAGTAACAAAATTATATTCCTGCATCAATAGTGTGAATTATCAGAATGAAGAAAACCATCTATACTTGATATTTCTAAAGGATTTACTATCTATCTATCTATCTATCTATCTATCTATCTATCTATCTATCTATCTATCTATCTATCTACCTACCTACCTATCTATCTACCTATCTACCTATTTATCTAAGAATTATTTAGACACAGGGTTTTTCTCTGTAGCTCTGACTGGTGTGAAACTTCTGTTCAGACCAGGCTGACCTGGATCTTTCCTCTGCCTCTTGAGTGCTGGGATTTCAGGCATACGCCACTGTGCACATACCTTTGATGGTTTGTGTCTAGAAAAGGCAGAGCAAGTGGTTGAAAGCAAAGAGATGTTTGTTCATGTGACTATAGATAGCATGACTCAGAAAGATGACATGGGGGCACCTTGACAGGATGATGTTGAGTCCTATCTGGTGGTACAAAATAAAATGGTGATGAAGACTGGGTGACAAGAGTCCTTAATAATGAAGGACAGTGAGAGGTGGTAGCAAGACATCCTCATGAGCTCTGAAGTTCTAGTTTCTGACCCTTGTTTGGACACTCGTCAGGTGACTCTGGTTGGGTAAGTCACTTGATTTTCCTGAACATAGGCTTTTCCATCTTTTATGTTGGGGTTGTTCTAAGGATTGGTGAAACAGAGGACACCGGGCCCTTTGAAAAAGTCTGCAGGTATCTGCTACAGTTGTTTTTCATTATCTGCTTGTAACTGACTCTTCAGTGCAACCCTGGGCCGGAGCCACGCGATGGTTTCTGCGAGAGCCTGGAGGTATTTTAGGAAATAATCAATACAAGATGTGTTGGGTTGCAGCCATGTTGAGAAGCATACGTCTTGACAGAATGGTGTTTGATGGAATTAATAATACTTGAGAGAAACATTGTAAAAGCCTGAGGGAGGGAAAAATATGGAGGATCCCTAGGGAGAGAGTTGAAGCCAGTGTGGAAATCGTCATCCAAAGAAGGCTGGTCTTATCTTGCTGCTGATGGGGCAATACACATGCACAAGCATGCCCACATGTGAATGTGTGTATAGAAACACACACTAAGGCATGTATGCATATTTAAAGGAACATGTACATGCCCACATATGTATATATAAGAACATGCACACACATACACGTGGAGGTTTATGCACACAATATATACAAGATAGATGTGTCCACACCTGGATACATGAATACATGTGTGCACAGATAGATACACATACTTGCACACATAAGCAACCAGTATCAGTTTTGTTGGTGGGGGTCTCAGAAGAAATTGGCCCATGAAGATAGCTAACATGAATTCCAATAATGAATAGTGGTAAATTGTTCACTCAATGGGCTATCACCTTCTCTGGAAATGTTGCTTCTGGCTTGTTTTGAAAAGTGTGTGTGTGTGTGTGTGTGTGTGTGTGTGTGTGTAGGTCAGAGGTCAATGTTGGGTGTCTTTCTCTGTCACTCTCCACTGTATTTTTTGAGACAGGCTCTCTCACTGAATGTGGAGCTCAGTAGATTGGCTGGTTAAAGAGCCCCTAGCATCCTCCTGTCTCTGCTACAATCTCTAGTGCTGCTAGAATTACAGTCACCCACCTGTCACTGCACCTAAGGCCCCAAACCCAGGCACTTTGACCCACCGAGCACTCTCCTAAGCCCTGCTCTAGTGTATACATATATATATATATATATATACACACACACACACATATATATATATATGTATATACATATATTTAAACAGTTGAGAACCATCCGCTGCCTGCTCACTGAGCTTCGGAAGTTGATGTTGTGACAGGAAGAGAATTAGCAGGGATGAGAGACCAGGATCTCATGGTTTTAAAATCATAAATCAAACCCAACAGTGGCCTACACTTAGGAAGAGAAGGCCATTGCTTTTCCTTTATCAAAAATGTTCCCAGGTTTTCTACAGGATTTTCTTCACATTGGTGTTGCTGTGTGAACACTTAGAGTAGTGAGGCAGGATGTTTTGGCTGCCTATACTGCAGCGGAAACATACTGAGAAGCCAGGGACAAGCTTGGTCAAGGCTAAGTAAAGCCTGGGGGATATAGGGTATGGGGACAAAGAGTCTGTCCTCAAGAAGCTGCCTTCCTGTTGTGTAAGAAAAGAGGTTGTGGGGCTCTTAGTGGTGAAATTGCAGGGAAAGGCACTTGCTGCCCACCCTAATGACCCAGTTTAGATCCTCAGGACCCACATTGCAGTAGGAAAGAATTGATGCGTACAAGTTGGTCTCTGACCTCTACACATGTACTGTGTTGCACATACCCCTAAATAAATGTTTTTTTTTTAGAAAGCCTAAAAAAAGGAAAAAAGTTCTTGAATACCACACCCAAATGGCCAGAGACCAAAGGCCACACTGACACAAGATGAAAACGTTTATTTTCAGAAGAGCGATGAGATGCTTTCCTAACATAAAATTGCTTTCTGTTTTTTTTTTTGTGAAAGTATTATGTATATTACCCATTATTTAAAATATATATATTTCAAGGTCAGAAGATCAGCAGTAAATCTTGACATTAGGTCTATTATATTTTCAGGAAGAAAGAAGGAAGAATTTCATCAGCCGAAGCTTTGCCCTGGGAGAAGTGATCTGCATGGCGGATGTGGCCACCTGTATGAAGGTGAGAGAGAGGCAGGTTGCTGCTCCTGTGGAGTTCGTTGCCTCAGGCCTGCTCTCCTGCTCTTTCACGATTGTCATCCATTTTCTTGTCTTTGCTTTTTACTTGGTTTGCTTTGAGACAGTTTTCCTATGGCCTAGGCTGACCTTGAACTCCTGCCTCTGTCTCCCGAGTTCTGGGATCACTAGTGCAGTCTGATGGTTTGTTTGTTTTTTCATACTGTTTTCATTAATTCATATATTGTATATTAATTGATTATTCCTGTTTGTCTTAATTTCCTCCTCTTCTTCTTCTTCCTCTTCCTCTTCCTCTTTCTCCTCCTCCTCCTCCTCCTCCTCCTCCTCCTCCTCCTCCTCTTCGTCTTCTTCTTCTTCTTCTTCTTCTTCTTCTTCTTCTTCTTCTTCTTCTTCTTCTTCTTCTTCTTCTTCTTCTTCTTCTTCTTCTTCTTCTCTTTTGAGACAGGATTTCTCTGTGTAGCCTTGGCTGTCCTGGAACTCACAAAGATCAGCCTGCCTCTGCCCCCTGAGTGCTGGGATTTAAGATGTGCACCACCACTACCCCGGCTTCATTTGTCTTTATTTTATAAAGAAAGTACCATAAATGTCTGACTTACTTTCTTCACTTAAATATCACTGCTGAGATTGATCTATATTGTCCCAAGTCATTGCCTTCATTAATTTAAATAATTTAAATATTTGGTTTTGAAAATTAAACCCCTTAAACTCATATGTGTCACATCATGGAGAGCACTTCTGCTTTCTCATCAGCCTACATGGACGTTCAGTGGTATTATCTACCTTTGCTTTACAGTGACCCAAATACCTCTGAAAACGACACAAGGAGGAATGATTTATTTTGGTTCATGGTTTCAGCTTGTTACAGCTGAGAAGGCATGGTGAAGCAGGTGGTGCCATGGTGGCAAGAGTGTATAGCAGATAATCAAAACCACAGCAGACCAGGAGGCAAAGAGCAAGACAGAAAGTGGGCAGGGATAATACATTCCCAAGTATTGCTCCTTTTGGTATAACCTTTTGAGATGTGGGTAGGGTGTGTGTGCACTTGCACATGCGTGCTTGTGCCAAAGGACAACTATGGTGTCATTCCTCAGTCATATTTTTTTATAATTAGATTGTTTATGTATTGAAAGAGAGGGAAGTGGGGTTGGGGGAAGAGAAAGAAAAAGGGAGAGGGAGATCAAGAGAGTGACAGACAGACAGAACATGAACACATAATGGTGTTCCTATGGAGGTCAGAGGACAATTTGTTGGAATCAGTTCTCTCCTTCCACCATGTAGATTCTGGGGACTGAACTCAGATCATCAGGCTTGGCAACAGTATCCCCTGAACCATCTTGCTAGCTCCTGGATACTCTGTTTCAAAAGAAAAAGAAAAGGAAACAGGGTCTTTACTGGCCAAAAACTCACTGAGTAGCCTAGGTTGGCTGGCCAGTGAGTCCTGGAGAGCCTCCTGTCTGCTTTCTCAGCATTGAGACTAGAAGCGCATATCATGGCACGTGCATATTTTTAATGGAGGTTCTGGGGATCAAACTCAGGTCCCTGTGGTTAAAAGGCAAGGACTTTGCTGACTAAGCTTTCTCACCATTCCACCCAGGAGCTCTCATTAATTATCTACCAGGTGGTGGCTTCATTGGTAGATTAAGGTGAGGTCAACAAGCACTCTGCTCTGATGAACAGAATCACCTTCTCATCCCCATATGTATGCTGAGGCTCTGGCCAAGGCTCATCGTTTGTCTCTTGATACTGTCCTGACTTCAGATGCCAGTCTTTAGGCATCTCCAGTGGTAGCTTGTGGAGGCTGCTGCCAGCCTTTTCTGGGCACGCTGTGGTTATTGCTTCATACTCCTGATGTTGCAACCATCCTTTTTCTTCTCCAGATTATGGAAAAAGGAGAGAAACACACCCAAAACAGTACATATAGAGTACATGTTTGCAGTTGGGGTTTTCTTTCTCAAGGTGTCTCAACTGCTTTCCTCAGTTTGTCTCAACTGCTTTCCTCAGTTTGTCTCAACACAAGTGAGCTTCTTAGTGTTCTGTCCCTGAGGTTTACTAGGGACAGGATATTGGAAGGTTTTGACAGCAGTGGACACAGTATCTTCTGGGAGGACAGTCTGGATATATGTTCATCTCTGGCCAGTTGCAGTATCTCTGTCCCTCTATCTTCATTTTAAGATATCTCCTACCTGGTTCATGCCAACTCTTGCAAGCTCCTCCATCACAACTAATGGGCTTTTACGCACACGGTCACTCAGCCAAAGACCAGGTATCTCCCAGAGTACCCCTTCTCTTCCCAAATCCAACTCATCAACTTGTCTCCAGAATTGTACCCTGAATCTCTCCACTCCTTTCCTCAGCGCCACCACCACTACCTACCTGCCTGATTCATTTTTCTGCTTAGAAAACTGTGCTCCTCCTAGCAGGCACTGCTGTGACCATGTCAGGCCAGAGGTCACCTGCTCAGCAACCCTCTGGTACTCTTCGTGAACTTGGTCTTGTTGCCCGCCATTTGAAGTCTGCTTTTGTGGGAGGAAGTCCCCACACATTTCCTGGTTGTGTGAGTGGAAGTGACACAGAGTCTATCTACGAACTGACCACTTTTCCTTCGAAGGCACAGGCCACTCTGGCCTAACTGCTTACTAACGTAGCTAGCGAATGGAAACTTTTCAAGTATGTATAAAAATATTCTAGTTTTTCCCATTCCCAAGGAAGAGGAAAAAGTTAAAAATCTAGAAAAGAAATATATGATAATGTATACATTTGCCACCAACCAGAGAGATTTAGGAGAGGAAAATTCAACTTGCCTTAACTTGAGTAAAATATTGTGTTTTAAACTAGACACAGAGGGAAAAAATGGATTGATTCCATTTTTCAAATGTGTGGGTACAGTGGACCCTTCTTTCCTACCGAAAGGTCCAATTTAAACTTGATTGAGCAAAATAGACTTCTTAATGGTTATAATTAAAGAATTCCACTGGTGAGGGAGCCCTGAGTTCTTGAACCTCTTGGCCATCTTCTTTCTTCAACCCCATCATTGTATGTTGGCTTCATTCACCACCTCGAGGTGAACTGGCAATCAGCTGCCTCTAGGTCTCCATGGCTCTGGATTCCACTGTGTCATGGTGGCCACTTGGAAGGGTCCCATTGAGATCCTAGGTCTATTCCTGAAGCCACAACTTCATGGCTCTGGGAATGATGTAGCTCAGCTATATGTAGGTCACACTCATCCTAAAGCCGCATGTAAGGATGGTCCTCAGGGGAAATTCAGAGGATGCGGCTAGGAGAGGGAGGGAATGCTGAGCTCAGCACCGGCAAATATCTACACACTTCCATCCCTTTGTGTCTGCTACCAGCTGTCTTGCTCCTTCCATGTGGCTTTGTTCTAGATGTCTCTTCTTCCTCTTTGTGTTTCTGTCAACTTGACATCAACTAGAGTCACTTGGCAAGAAGGACCCTCAACTGAAGAATTGCCTCTCCATTGGCTTGTCCAGCATGCCTTGGTTAATGTTTGAAGTGGGAAAGCTCAGCCCCATGTGGGTGGTGCCACCCTGGGAAGCCCAGCCCCTTGTGGGTGGTGCCATCTTGGGTGGATGGTATAAGAGCAAGAGAAAGCCATGGGGATCAAGCCAGTCAGAAATATTCCTCAGTAGTCTCTATTTCAGTTCCTGCCTTGGCTTCCCTTGATGATGGCTGTAACCCAGAAGCTGAAAGAAACCCTTGACTCCACCAAGTTGTTTTTGATTGTAATGTCTATCATATGGGTAGAGATCAAACTAGGGTACCTCTCCTCTTCCTCTTTTTTAAACCTGCATCTACTTCCCCTTCCTCTCTCCCTTTGCCTGTCAGTAACACTTTTTCAGGGCTTATAAAAGGGCAGAGAGTGCGGTGGTGGCGCACACCTTTAATCCCAGCACTCAGGAGGCAGAGGCAGGCGGATATCTGTGAGTTTGAGGCCAGCCTGGTCTACAAGAGCTAGTTCTGGGTTAGGCCCCAAAGCTACAGAGAAACCCTGTCTCAAAACAACAGCAACAAACAACAGCAAACAAACACCTCTGGGCAGAGGTGATGCACTCCTTTCACTCCAGCACTCGGATTCTAGGAGAGGCACCAAAGCAACAGAGAGAAACCTTGTCTCGAGAAAAAACCAAAACCAAAACCAAACAAAAAAATAAATAAATAAAATAAAAAAATACCCCCCACCCAAATAAGGCAGAGAAAGACCTGTGTAGCGTGAAGGATTCCTAAACATATCCTGAAGTGCGATCCTAATTAGTTTTACTAATGGAAACCCAGTGTCAGATATCAGGGTAAAAGCTGAAAGATCAGAGAAGTAGCAACCACAGTCACCTCTTACCTCTCCAACTCCTTTGACAGAAAAGGGCTGAGATCCTGTCTACGCCCCACCTTATCACTTCCTCTCTCTGCCCAGCCTGATCACTTCCTGTCTGTACAGCCCTTAAGACCTCTATAGTTACCTCGTGGCTAGATCCACCCTTTGGTCTCCAGGCAAGCTTCATTTGTCAGAACACAAAGTATCACAACAAAATCAACCCTTGAATGGATTTTGACCAATGGGTCTAGTTGTTGCTAAGCTGTTGACTATGGCTTGTCATTGTTTGTATTATCCTTGCTTCTAGTGTGGAATCATTTCTTTGTTATTTGGCGGTACCATCCTCAATCTTGGAAGTTCTGAACATGTTATCAAGTGGTATCAGCAACTCAAGGTATGATGCTTACCTTAGCAGATAGCTTTTTCCATGGAGATTTAAAAAAACAAAATCATAATACTTTTGTGTGTCTGTGTGATTAGAAACAAAACAGAATTCAAGTCTGCAAAAATTTTGGCCCAAATGAGAATTTCAAGACTATCTTTTTACATACTACATCTACATCTGTCAGATTCTTTTTTTAAAGATTAAAAAATGTTTATGTGTATGGATGTTTTACCTGACTGTATGTTTGTGTACTACATGAGTGTGCAATGCCTTCAGAGGCCAGAAGGGGGTGGTGGATCCTCTGGAACTCGAGTTATGGATTGTTGGAAGCTATTACATGGGTGCTGGGAACTGAACCTAGGTCCTCTGCAAAGCAGTAAGTGCTCTAAACTGTGGAACCATCTTCCCAGGATCACCTGCCATGTTCCCAAACGCATAATAAACGTCAACAAAATACGTTTTTATGGTTGTTTCTGGCTTTCTTCTCCTTTCCTTGCTAATATTGTTAGTGGCCTGAGGTCTTAAGTTAGAGTTCATCTGACCATCTAACTTTCTTTTAATATTTCCTAAATTTCAGGAGCTGAAGTATACCGGGATGTTTGCAATGACCGAGAAAGGCCATGGGAGCAATGTGAGTCAGATCCAGACTGAGGCCACCTTTGACCTTGACAATCAGGTGAGAAATCTGTTTCCTGTTTCAAGGTTCCCTGCAATATGGGACCTGCACAGGCCACCCCATCTTCCTGAGCCTGGGTCCACACCCTCAGCATGGTTCCCTGCAATATGGGACCTGCACAGACCACCCCATCGTCTGAGCCTGGCTCCACACCCTCAGCATGGTTCCCTGCAATATGGGACCTGCACAGATCACCCCATCGTCCTGAGCTTGGCTCCACACCCTCAGCATGTGCTTTGGTTGAGAAGCTTAGGCTCAGAACAGGTTGTTTTAGGGACAGATATGAGCTCAGCCTTTGAAAGCAATACCAGCCTATGCTACACACTTCCTGCCACCAACAGGACACAGCTCTGCATATGTACTCTTTAGTTATTCCCTCATAATGTTTCTATGGGAACAGCACTAGCCACATTGTTCTTCTTTTCAACAGTAGTCTATTGAAGAAAGGAGGAAATGTCTTTGCTGTTTCTGCCTAAAGCACACGGCAGCACACCAAGAGTTGAGATTTTTCTGATCAGGAGATAAGTCCTCTACGCTGTCACAGTTGTTCCTCAGTATTCATGGGATATCACAGCTTTTAGGAACCTCTGAAAATTCTAAAATACACAGATGCTCAATTTCTTTATATAAGTAGCATAGTATTTGTGTAGGACCTGCCACAACCTCCTCCATTTTGTATACAAAAATGATATATTTACATCATTTTTGATGACTTCTAATACTTAATATAATATTGATGTTATGCACCTGTTAAACTGTATCATTTATCGAATGATGATAAAACAATGTCTGTAGGTAGTAAGTACAGATGTAATTAAAATGTATCTTAATACATAGTTGGTTGAATCCAGTGATATGGGATTCATGCGGATAGAGGGCCAATTAGTTGTATTATGCAGTGTTCTTTATGTGTGTGGTAGCTTGAACTTAATTGGCCCCATAAGCTCTTAGGAATGGCACTATTTGGAGGTGTGGTCTCATTGAAGTAGGTGTGGCCTTGTTGGATGGAGGAAGTGTGTCACTGTGAGGGTGGGCTTTGAGGTCTCCTATGCTCAAGCTTTGTCCAGTGTCTCAGCTCACTTCCTGTTACCTTGGGATCAAGATATAGAATTCTCAGCTCCTTCTCCAGCACCATGTCTGCCTGCATGCCACCATGTCCCACCATAATGATAGTGGACCAAATCTCTAAACTATAAGCCACTCCAATTAAATGTTTTCCTTTATAAGAATTGCCATGGACATGGTGTCTCTTCGCTGCAATAAAAACTCTATAGAAGGTGGAAGTTGGTACCAGGGACTAGGGTATTGCGGTGAAAGGCTTGACCATGTTTTTGTTTGAAGGAATATGAACATTGGAACTATGGATTAGGAAAGCAGTTGGAACACTTTAAGCATTGTCTAATGGACCATACTAATAGGAACATGGAAGACAGTGGTGCTGAGGGTGATTTGATGAACTGTGGGGGCCTAGATCAAAATGTTTTAGAGGATAAAAATTTTAGCATGTTGCCTCGAGATTATTCTTGTGATATTTAGTGAAGAATGTGGCTGCATTTTGCCCTTGCTCAAAGAGTCTACCTGAGGCTAAAGTGAAGAGTTTTGAATTAATTCCATTGGCAGAGGAAATCTCTTTAATAGTCTAGTATAGACTGTGTCATGTGATTATTAGTGATAACTCTAATGAAGATTTATATTGAAAGGGAGCAAATTGAAGAAGGCAAAATACAAAATGTAAAATTTGAGGAGAAAAGGGGCACCAGGAAATGGAATGGAGCTAAATCCACGTTCAAGGAGATAGACAGATTAAGAATTGGAATAAAGTGAGTGGTGACCTCAGGGAACTATCCCACCCAGCTAAGTTTCCAACTTGGGAAAAGGAATTAAAGAAAAGCTTAGAGCTGGGTGTGGTGGTAGACACCTTTAATCCCAGCACTCCAGAGGTGGAGGCTGGCAGATCTCTGAGGCCAGCCTGGTCTACAGATCCAACTTCAAGACAGCCAAACTTAGGCTGCAAAGGAAACCATTGAAAAGAGAAAGTTGGTGAAGATGTAATTGAATGAAGAGGGCCATGTTCCAGTCCCAGCAAGCAGCAGAAGCTGGAAGCTTCAGTCACGTGGTTCTGGAGTTAAGGATAGAAGAAAGGGGCTATGGAATTTGTCTCTGTGACTAAGAAAGTTGCTGAGGCCAGGCAGGTGTCATGGGTGTCCCTAAATGGAGACCTAGAGAGGCCATTGCATAAAGCTGTGAAGTTGAAACCTTGGATTGCTAAGGAAAACTGCTAACAGGGAGTAGAACCAGCCCAAGAGAAATAACTATGTTGCAGTCAACAAAGCTGAAAGGAGTTGGAGATCTGAAGAGCATTTTGACATCTGACATGGTGATGCAGAGTTTGGAGTTTGCTCAGCTGGTTTTTGGTCTTGCTTTGGTTCAATATTTGCTCTCTATGCTCCCTTCCCTATGTTTTGGAACAGTAATGTATATTCTGTGCCATTATATATTGGAAGTATGTGATCAGTTTTTTAAATTTTGATTTTATAGGGGATTATAGTTAAGAGATTGCATGAATTTCAGAAAAGACTTTGAACTTTGGCCTTTTAAACATTTTTGAGACTATGATAGACTATGGGGACTTTTGAAGTTGGACTAAATGCATTTTGCATTATGATACTGTTAAAAGCTTATAGGGGTCCTGGTGTGGTATGTGGTAGTTTGAATATAATTGATCCCATAATCTTATAGAGAGTGGCACTATGAGGAGGTGTGGCTTTGTTGGAGTGGGTATAGCCTTGTTGGAGGAAGTGTGTAACTGTGGGGGCAATCTTTGAAGTCTCCTATGCTCAAGCTATGCCCAGTGTCTCAGTTCACTTCCTGTTGTCTCTGGGTCAAGAGGTAGAATTCTCAACTCCTTCTCCAGCACCATGTCTGCCTGCATGCCACCATGTCCCACCATAATGATAATGAACTGAAACTCTGAACTATAAACCACCCCAATTAAATGTTTTCTCTTGTAAGAGTTGCCATGGTCATGGTGTCTCTTTACAACACTAGAAACCGTAAGATATTATGTGAGCGTATATGTGGTATATGTGCACCCACGCCTATGCACATAGAGGCCAGAAGAAGTTGCAGAGTGCCCTGCTTTACCATGATCTACCTTATCCCCTTGAGACAGGGTCTCCCACCGAATCTGGACAGAGCTAGTCTAGCAGCCAGCATGTCCCAGTGATGCTGCTGTTCCTGCCCAACACAGCGTGGGGTCTCACCTGGGTTTTCACCCAGGGCCTGGGGATTTAAACTCAGGTCCTCATGCTTGAGAAGCAAGTGTTCTTCCCCACGGAGTCATCTCCCAGCCCCTGTGTGGTGTTAACCAAGACTCACAAGGGTTTTACTTGACAACCTGAAAGCACCATAGTGTTGCTTTTTCTCCTTTTTATTCATGTGATGAACTTTAATCCTTTCCTTTCCATTTCGTACTTTTGCTTCTCTTTTCTTTGATTTTCTTCCTTTTCCTTCCCTTTAAAATATTTGTGTCTGTGTGTGTGTGTGCGCCCACGCACGTGTGTCATAGTATGTATGTGAGGTTAGAAGACAACTTGTTGGATTCAGTTCTCTTCTTCCACCATGTGGGTACTAGGGATTGAACTTAGGTCATTAGACTCGGTGGTAAGTGTCTCTACCCACTGAGCCATCTCAATCACTGGCCCTCTTGTGTTGGTGAAGACCTTCTAATCTGGCGTCTTTCTCCATAAGGGACCATAACCAAAGCAATGTGGAAGCTCTTCTTGGTAGTTTTCTACTACTGGACCCCTCCACCCCCATAAAGAAAGCCACTGTTGCTTTCTCTTACCCTCTTTGCGGTTTCTTATTTGGTACTCGGTATTCCTAAGGACTACAAAGGGGCAAATGAATTCTGTTGTGTGTAGCCATGTTTGTGAGTGGGCTGGGGAGGGGACATTACACTAGTGTCTGTGTGTCTAGTTCTCTTCTTCCATTTCCTCTGAGCTTGCCTTTCTGAATCAGGAATTTAATAAAGTAAGTTTTTTTGACAAATCTTCAGTGGATGAGTGACCAGTGTTGAGAATGTCCTATGCAGTGACAGATGTCTTAGAGGATAGTTTTCCCTGCCCTGATGTTCATTCTCTGCAGTGGTCAGTGCTCTCTCAGGTTGTGGGAAATGCAAGGACTGTGCCCTGCAGTGCAGTCCCAGCTTCTTCTCTATGCTGCCTCTGTTCTTTCACATCAGCATTCCCTTTAAAAAGGTTAAGCAGTTCCTGCGAGTCGAGAATCCAAGTGGTAGTAGGCACTAAGCTAAGCACTGAGATAACCAGCCAACCAAACTTTGTTGTCCCTATTTTTATGGATGGAGAAACTGAGGATCACAGAGGTTAGGGACCTGACTATAGTGACAGAGTAGCAGAGTTAAGGAGGAGTCTTAGGCTGAAATGGAACTGTCTTTAAGAGTGTGGGTTATTGACCAGATATCTTGTGGGTTTTGACTGACCACTTTTGTCCTTTTCTCAAGCTGTGATATTGAGATGACCTTGCAATTATTACTGTGAAGGAAAAACCACCCACAATTCTTACTTGTTTCTTCTTACAATTTCTTGCATTGGTCCCATTTTCCCCAAACAGCATAAGTGATTTTGTCACCTGATGGGCCTCTGCGGCTGCCTCTTTCTGACAGGGGAGTTGCAGATGAGGAAAATGGCGAGCACTGTCTCTCCAGTGGGTGGGTGAGGGAACAAGTCAGTCATGAACTTCTGCCAGGAGGAAAGCAGGATGGTGGGGGGTGGGGGGCACAGCAGGGGGACTGACACAGCAGCGGGTGGCTTCTCCCTTGGATTCACGGTTCTCCTTCTTTTCCCTTTGAAAGTTATGTTGCATATCAAATGAACCTTCCTTCCATCACTTACTGGTTTGGGTTTTTGGTTCTTTTGTTTTCATTTGTAATGGATTAGATCAGCCAGCAGTATGTTAGCTGTGAGGTAAGACTTTTATTCTCATACTCTGTGCTAACTAGCAAAAACAAATGCCGTTATGGCCAAAGCTTTTTAATTTTTATTTTAAATCTGTTATCTATCTTTCTTTCTATCTATCTATCTATCTATCTATCTATCTATCTATCTATCTATCTCTCTATCCATCTATCTAGTGTGTGTGCATACACATGCATGTACCACAGCACTCAGGTGGAGGTCAGAGAATAATTTTCCAGAGTCTGTTCTCTCCTTTCTGTCATAAGGGTTCCAGAAATTAAATTTGGGACATTAGGCTTTGAAACAAATGCCATTTATGACTGAGTCATCTCACTTTTTGACTTAAAAAGATTTATTTTTTATTTTACATTAATGTGTGTGTGTGTGTGTGTGTGTGTACAATGTGAGTGGAGGTATCCTCAGAGCCCAGGGGTGTGGGCTGTCCTGGAGCTGGAGTTATGGAGTTACCGGCAGTTGTGGACTGCCTGACAGGGCTGCTGAGAACCAAAGTCAGCTCCTTTGTAAGAGCGGTGCATGCTCTGAACTACTGAGCCATCTTCCCAGCCCTCGCCTTTCCTATTTTTTATTTTATTTTATTTTTACATTTCTTAGTCTTTGCAACTTTGACCATTTTGCTGGTCTTCATCAAGTAATCATAATTGTAACTAGCATACATGCTGGGCATTGTTTGGGTTACAGTTTAAACTCCAGCATTTTGGCTGATACAAACTTTCCACATGGAGTCTCTTGCCAGAAGTGACAAACTTCTTCCCGGGGTGTATTAGATGTGTAGAAGACCAGTACGAGTGGCCTCCCACCTTCTCCCCTGGCAGCCTAGTGTTTCCAGGGCTCCCTCCCCATCATGCACATGGGCTGTTTTGTCTTCTTGCCCATTGCATGCAACCTTGAATTCATTCTCCTGCTTCCAGAATCCCTGGCTGACCAGATAAGCCAAGGTCAATCTCGAGAGACTTCTCTTGAAGAGCGTCAACTCGCCCCATGTATTTTTCTGAAAAGCCCCTGTTAAAGGTTTTTCCTGTACAAACTGATGTCCGGGATTGTTTCCTTAGGCCTTGAGACTGTATTTCTTGGCCCAAAGGGAAAGTACAGTCTATACACTTTATAATCCGAAATCTGAGATAATCCTTGTGTGACCAAGAACATGTTGGTTTAGCTGAATCATATCTTCTACATTGTCACCTCCAATTAAGTGGCCAGTTCAGCTTTCTGCCATTTCCTCTGGGCCCCTGACTTGCCATAGGTACCCTGTACTCAGAGCTAGCAGTGTGGTGGGTACCACCTTGGGAAGAGGTTTAAGAGTAACCTATGCGGTGAGCAAGAGCGGGGAGGTCCGAGCCTTGAAGGCAATATTCACCGGATAGTAGGAACGAGACGCCTGGGTTTGAGCAGAGACTGGAAACCAGCCCTGCATGTGGTCCCTGTTTCTTCAGGCCAGAGCTAGTTTCAGGGTCTTTGGAGCTGGAATCATTGGCTGTTACTGAGACAAACTGCATGGGGCATTCTAAGATCCCCTCAGAAGACCAAGGCTCCTTTACAGGTGACTCTGTTCCAAGGGCTTGGGCACACGGCTCTAGTTTGGGAACCTGAGGGCTCTTTTGTGTTCACTGACTAGTAAGATGTTCACAGCAGGTTTTGAGACAACCAGCCAAAGCTTTAAAAAAAATCAAATTTTTAAAAAAAATCCATTAAAAAAATCGAAATTAAAATTATTTTGGGGTGACATGCTAAGCAATGATAGGAATAACTCACAGGTGCCTGTTTTGCTTGCAGTCCAGCACATGGCTTCGGCTTCTTAATGACTAGGTTGTCATTTAAACAAAGTTCTTATCATGGCTGCCGGCTGGCCAGGCCTGTGCAATAGTGGAAAGCTTGAGATTTACCTAGAAAGGGAAGACAGAAATGAAACATACATTTGTGTACTCAGAAACAAACCATCCAGGGCTCTGGATTGTTGGGCTGCTCCCTCTTTCCATGGGCACCTCATAGGTGAGGTGTTTGAGGGTGAGGGGTATGTGGAGAGCTAGATACATTCTACCAGTACCTGTGTGCCCCCTTCCCCGTGTGTGTGTGTGTGTGTGTGTGAGAGAGAGAGAGAGAGAGAGAGAGAGAGAGAGAGAGAGAGAGAGATGGGGAGTAAACCCATAACCTTGAGGCCAGAAAGTATTCAACCACTGAGCTATATTTTTATTTTGAGAAAAGGCTTTGCCAAATTGCCTAGGCTGCCCTTAAACTCACGGTGAGGTCCAGGCAGTCCTTGAACGTATAGTCTTTTTGTCTCAGCCTCCCAAGTAGCTAGACTTGGGGTCTGTGTCATCACATCTAGCTCTTGTAGAGGTTTTGGTGTTGGGTTCTTTAAAAGGTGAAACCACAGTATGAAGTAGTCGGATAAGAGAAACTGATAATTGAAGAAATAGTACATTGAAAACCAGTGGGTGAACAAGACAGCACACATCAGCCTGGATGAATGACGGGAAATGAATGAATGAATGAATGAATGAATGAATGAATGAAAACTGGCTACTTATTTTTTTCTGATTGAATTATGCACCAAAAATGAAAACCCATTTTAATTTCCAGTCACTGTCAAGGCAAAGTTGGAGGTAAAGTACATTTGCAGACTGACAGGCAGCACGAAGCTCAGAGTTAAGACAGTGGCTTCCCAGGAGCCTCTGAGTCTTCACACCGCACATCTGTTTCAAGGTTGTGTGGAGTTAGGGGTTCAAGTGAGCCACATGGAGGCAAATACCTTGTGGCTTCCTCTTCTGCGCAGGAGTTTGTGATTGACACGCCGTGTGAAGCTGCCCAGAAGATGTACATCGGCAATGCCATGGATGGGAACTATGCTGCCGTCTTTGCCCAGCTCATCATTGAGGGAAAGTCTCAAGGTTTGTTACCAACATCAAAGAATTCTCTTTGCTATTGCTGTTTCTCCATCAGTTCTTTGCACTGAAAACGTGCCTCACGGGGCCAGTTTTGTCTTGTAAAAATATGTACTACTAACTTTATCTTCCATAGAAAAGTGGTGACTGAATTTGCTGACATTAATCACTGCTGTGTGCAGTGCCTAGAACTCAATGGATTTGGAATGTAACATAATGTCATATTGCTCCAGAGAAGAAGAATTTTATTCTTTTATTTTTATTTTTTGAGGCAGGGTTTCACTGGGTAGCCTGGATATCCTAGAATTCTCTATGTAGACCAGGCTGTCCTTGAACTTACAGAGATCCACCTACCTCTGCCTCCCAAATGTTGGGATTAAATACACATGTCCTCACACAGAGCTTGAAAGTTTATTCTTTACAAGGGGTCATCTAGGGCCTGGTATGGTAGCTTACTCCTGTAACTCCAACACTTGAAAGGCAGAGACAGGAGGATTAACTTGAATTAGAGGCCACCTTGACCTATATGGTGAGTTCTATGCCATCTAGGGTTATATATCGAGACTTTGTCTTGACAGCAGTGAAAAAGGGAGGCCCTACTAAGGTCCTATCTCTGTGCCTTCCTTAGGGCCGCACTGTTTCATCGTTCCTATCAGGGATGAGCACGGAAACTTGTATCCAGGGGTGACAGCTATTGATATGATGCATAAAGAAGGTGAGTCCTCAGGTGACCTTCCTCTGTGCTGGCTGATACCACCCATGGGTCCTCCAGCCCCCACCACAGCCAAGGAGAATCTAAACACCTTCATCTCCAGGAAACCATGGCAGTGGACCAAACTGCCAGGGAACCAAGTGTTGATATTGTTATCTCCTAGCTTTTCAATTGCTTAGTGATAAAGACGCTTAGTCTCTAATGGGTGTCTCAACTTCTCTTTTCTTAGACTTAGGGCAGGTGTCAGCTCTCTGGTGACTTTTCACCTCCAGATGGATGCTTGTGTCCAGACATCCCTTGCCGAGCCTTGAACACTGACTCAGGACATTTGTAACACAACTGAGTCCTCACAGTTTTGGAAGATAGAGGCCTGAGATGAGGGAGCTGCCAGGGTTGACTCCTTCCGATGGGGGCAATGGAAGGTTTTGGTCCAGGACTCTTGCTCCAGCTTGTGAATGTCATTTTCACACGAGCATGACGTCTCCCTGTGCACACAGCAATCTCCAGGTTTCTCCTTCCTATAAGGACTTCTATCATTTATATTAGGTCCTACTTTAATGACCCCATTTTAACTTGGTTGCCTCTGTTTCTAAACAAGGTTGCATTACAGATATGGGGCTTAGGACTTCAATCTACAAATCGGATAGGGGGAGGACACAATTCATCCCATAGATCTCAATGAAACCAGGTTTCCAAGGTGAAGCCAGCTAAAGAAAGGGATTTAGGAGTTAAGGATAAAAGGGAGAAGAGAGAGAGGAAAGGGTAGGGGAGGCACATTGGACAGCAGAGGAGTAATCCCATCCTACCCTTAGTATAGACAACTACTGCTGCCAGGCATGGCCCCTGAAAGTGCCTCGAGTGTCAAGTGCTGCTGAGAGTGGAGGGACAGGCCACTGCTGATGAAGTCATGCCACATGTTGACAGCATTGGCAACTGCAGAAAGACTGCTTTGATTTTCCCATGTCTTCTGTTATTTACTTTCGCTAGTTCATCCTGTGCCTGAGGAGGAAGCATGAACTGTGTATGGGACAGGTTGGTCTGTCTCCAGTGTTCCATTCTTTCTCTTACCTCAACACTCTTTTTTTTTTTTAACTTTCATCTACTTATTTAGTTTTAAATTGTATTTTATGTATGAGTGTTTTCCTGCATGTCTGCGTACCACATGTGGGCTTAGTGCTCAGGGAGGTTGGAAGGAAGCCTCAGTCTCTTGGAACTGGAGTTGCTGATGGTTGTGAGCCACCCTGTGGGTTCTCAGAACTGTACCTGGGTCTTCTGCAAGAGCAACAAGTGCTCTTAATCAGTAAGCTGTCTCCTCAGGCCCTGAACTCTTTCCTTTTAATAATGTTTGCTGTTGGGGAGGGACATGTGCCCCATCAGACCCTGAACCTGAGTCTCTAGCACATTGTGGGGGGCGGGGGGCTGCAAACAAGGAAAACCACATCATTGTCTGGTTCTCCTTCAGGGTGGGGGTTGGGAATGGGCCAGGTGTGTCTGAGCCAGGGCCCAGAGAACAAACAGACAACATCCTAGGCATACCCCCTAACAAAAGAACACCTGCAGTTCTGGAAATGTTTAAGGTTTGTGTTTTAGGCCAAGAAGTAGCTGAGACCATCTTGGAATGTTGTGTAGCTTTCCCTTGCATCTCCATTTGATCCCCCCCAGGTCTGAACGGTGTGGATAATGGAATTTTGGTGTTTAACAAGGTTCGGATTCCAAGAGAGAACCTGCTGGATAAGTGAGTAATTTTCTCCTTAAGGTCTGTGTAGATGGTCTACTTGTTCCCAAAAACGAGGCCTCTAGTTTTGGGGTCTTGCAGACTGCAGGACCAAGTGGTCTCCCCTCAAGGGTTTCCACAACTAACTGGAAAAGGTAGATAAGCAAATAGAGAAAAATCTAAATGCTCCAACATGACATTTGTCAGACATAATGATTGTTACAGTAGACTTTTCTCTATGCCAGTATGTCTACAAAAAAAAGAGACCTATATTAGAATTTTAACATAGAGGATCGTCTATTCTTTTAAGAATTCCCATTAAAATGCACCATAGTACTATGCTAAATAACTGATGAATTATGTCCCCGGTTCCTTGTTGTTTGGTATTTAACCTCTTTTTATTTTGGCAATTGTAAATAAACTGATGTGTGCTGCTTGCTTCCCCTGTGGGTGTGAAAAGTTAAGACACTCTCCCCTTTTGATCATAATCAAAATACACTGTATGCATGCATGAAATTCTCAAAGAATAAATAAGAAATATTGTATTAGAAAAAAGACACTTTTCATCAGAGGAGGTAGTTAAAACTACTGTCAACTGGAGGGAAAATGCCCAGGTGTCCACAAGGTAGTCAAGATGACTCAAACAGTGAGGTGGAAGTTTCCTTCTCTGGTGTGATCCATTGAAGAAAGTCAGGGTTAAAGGTGTTTTTTTTTTTTTTTTTTTTTTTTTTTTTTTGCAGATTCTAGGAAACACCAGCTACCTCAGTGCCTCAGCTGTGTTTCCTGTGAACTGTAAATTCGGAGCCAGAGCTGTACTTAAATCACTGGTAGAGCCAACAATCTGGGCATAAATAAACTTTCTTTTTTGCTTTGCAGTGGAGTTTTTCCTTTACTTATCTTTGCTCCTTACAAGTTCTTGTCAACAAATACACGTAGTCACTTGCAAAAGTCAAAGAAAATTGTGTGGGAAGCAAACTTAGAATGGACCACATTCTTTTTGTCTCCCACCCTATGTGAATTGGTGATAAATAGAACAGAAACAGCAAAGACATATTTACAGATGTCCTGGAAAATCTCAGCAGACACCAGTGCTTGTGAAAGTGGATCTGAGGCCCACTAACCTTCCCTAGATGCTCCTGCCCGTTTCCTAGGCTCCTGTCAGCATCACTCACTGTGGGGGATGGAAGGGGAAGAAAAGTCACAATGGGCAGCTCCCCATATTCTATCACCTTAATCAGATCCCAGTGTCTGGTATAGCCTCAGAAGCCACTGGTCAATGGGAAGGGCTCAGCAAAAGCACTAGAGATTAGCAAATCAGATTCAGTGAGAAAGCAGAATGATAGTGGGCTTGTTTGTAGTTAATCATTTTGATGAGCAAGATTTGATTTATAACATTATTTCATTACCATTTATGTTGTCCCCCATAACTGCAAAACAGCAGTAGCCACATGGGGTTTTGAAGGAGCAAGTCTTGGTTCATCACTTGATCAGAAAGTGAGCCAATTAATAGATGTAAGTAAATGATTCAATATAATCTCTCTAAAAAATTCTCAGCTGCCATTTTCATTTTTGAAGAAATTAATAAACTCATCCTAAAATTTATATGCAAGTATAGGAAACGTAGAATAAAGAATAAAGTAGGAGGGTTCATACTTGGAATCTGAAAGCTTAAGACCAAGCTGTGGTAATCTTGATTGCATGGCATTAACATAAGGGTAGTTGTATGGACAATGGGATAGAATAGTCTACAAATAAATTTATTGACAATTACTAGACTTCTGGAGAACCAAGACAGAAAGGAAACAATAGTTTTTTCAACAAGTGGTTCCAGAACATGTGGCTGTCTATATTCAAAAATGTTAGGTTGAATTCTTACCTCACACCACCCAACACACAGTTCTTAGAAGAGACCTGGGGTATACAGCTAGTGACCTTGGTCTCATCAGTGAGTTTTTAAGCATGACACCAAAAGTACAGGTAAAGAAAAACCAAAGAAAAAGTAGGGCACTCGGAGTTTATAAAAAATTATAAAAACTTAGTGAAAATTGACTTTTGAGCTGAGAAAGACTTGTGAATCAAATATATTATAAGGGCCTAGCACTCAGAATGGGAAAACTATACCAGTTAATTAGACAGACAACCAGTTAAAAACTAAACAAAACATCATTAGACATTTTACCAAAGAAGATATTCAACCTTCTAATAAAACATGAAAGAAAATTCCCCAACTCCCCATTGTCATGGGGAGGCTGCTGTCAAATCCCAGTGAGATGCCATTCTGCACCCCTTAGGATGTCTGTGGTAAAACTTGCAGACAATACCAAGTGCTGGTGAAGATGAAGATATTGGAACTGACACGCGTCACTGGCAGTGTTGTAACATGTTTCCATAGATTTGGAAAGTCACTTAGCAGTTCCTCAAAAGTTTTATGTTTGGGCTGGAGAGATGGCGTGGCAGTTGAGAGTGTTTGTTCCTCTTGCAAGGAACCAGATTCAGTTCCCAGCACCCACATAATGGCTCATGAATGTCTAACGTCAGTTCTAGAGGATCTAATGTTAATCAGATGTTAATTCCATCTCATTTCATCTTCTTCTGGGCTCAGTGAGCTCTTTACTCAAGTGGTATGCATTAAACACGTGCAACACACACACACACACACACACACACACACACGGACGCATGCACACATGCGCACACACACACAAATAATGCATAAATCTTTTAAAAAGTGTTGGAAGTTAGATGATTAAACAGTTTTATTTCCATATGCACATGTATATCTGTATATATTATGTGTGTACATGCATACATATATACATAGATATGTGTGTGTTATATATACATATAAACATTGTCCATATGCTCATTGAAATGTGTACATCTATTTGTCCCAAATAAAATTGAGCACAAATAGTTATAACATAATTATTCATAATATCTCCAAAGTAGAAAAATTCTAACATCTGTTAGCTGATAAATGCTAAAGATGATTGAGTGAAATATTCCTTCATAAAAAAAATAAGTACTGATATAAGCTATATAGCATAGCTGAACCTTGCAAACCTTATACCAAGTGAAAGAAGCCAGATACAAAAACACATGATATATTTTGTTCCCTTTGATGCAAAGAGTAGGCTGATCCATAAGGACAGGAAGTTGTTTGCTAAGGACTGGAAGGTGGACAATATAGAGAGTGAGTCCAGCTGGGGTGGGGTTTCTCTAGGATGATGAAAGTTTTGGAGTTGAGGAGTAATAATGACTGTAGAACTCTGTGAATATCCTAAAGCCCACCAAATCCAAATGCTGTAAACAGCTGAGTTTTATGGGCTGTTAATTACATCACATTGTTTTAAAAAAGCAAGCCAGTGTGCGTGCACACCAGGCACTGGCTTTGATCTGATGGTGGTGGTCTTCCTGCTATTCCTTTTGGGAGCTGCTTCTCCACTGCAGGCTGGCAGTGGTAGAGAGCCTGTCCTTACCTTCCGCAAGTCAAGCCCTTCGCAGCATTCCCTTTGAGACGCTTCCAGGAGCCCCATTTCTGTGTTTACATGGGAATCACATGATTTTGTTCCTAGTAGTGCCATACTTTGTTTTGTCTTAAACTCCATCCTCTTTTCCATCCTGCTTCCTACATCCTCACAGGTTTGGTTCTGTGGCTCCAGACGGACAGTACCATTCACCCATTCAAAACAAGAGTACAAGATTCAATGCAATGCTGGCAACACTGACTGCTTCAAGACTGGCAGTGACTTTCAACGCCATGGGTACAATGAAGGTAGTAGACTCTGACTCTAATTAACTTTACTGATTATTGTTTCCAGGATGAATAACAATATCAGATGCTAAGATTCTCAAGTCACAGTATATGGGGCCAGAGATATTCATGCTATGCTGTTTAATCGTGAATAAAGAACATTTCTGCATCCTCGGGATATCTTCCATCTATCTGTATCTCAGATATGTGTTGCTAAGGCATAGTTGGAAAAGCAGCAGAATCATAAAAGGTGACCCAGAGAGACTATCTTCTTTAAGATGAGTGTGTCTGCTAGAAAGCAATTAAGCATTAACTCACGTGGGAAGGTCATCATTTCTTTGCTTAGTTCATTGATGCCTATTGCTCTACACATGCTATTCAGTGTGATATTTACCATCACAGGTTAGAGTTCACAAGGACAGATTTTTGAAGATATCTGGGTCTCCCTATTCCTCTTCTCCTATGCATTGGTTCGGGTAGAGCCTAGAGAGAGGAAAGCTCTGGGAGTACCGTTCTCTCTTCCCTGTGGCTCCATAGTGTTTTGTTCTCTGGGCCTTCGTAGTCTCTGAGTGAGGGAGAATTCTGCATTAAGTGCCACTGAGTTTGGCGAAGCTAGAAAAAAAATGTAGACACAGCAGTATGTATTTGTGACTTGGATCCAGTTTTTCCATCAAGAAGGACAAGATTTCATTCACCTGACTCCAGGCCTGACATTGGCCTATGGGTGACTGAACAGTATAAAATCCTTTCTTACTCACTTATGGGCACCCTGGCCTGACCCCAGCGCCTGGGAATGGTGCTCCTTTTGTGGGTGGATCCAGCTGTCACACTGTGAACCCAAGTGCTCAGTACCGAGGCCCTGACCTGATGCTTGTTCTGTGGGGGCTCTTACGTGAGGCTAAGTGGCTATTCTGAAGTCTCGTGTCGCCAGTGTCTTGGCTAGTCCCTTATTAGTACCATCTGACGGGGGGACCCCAGGAAAACTTTGTGATGAAGCACTGGCCTGGCAGCATTCAGGTTCTGAGGAAAATGGACAAGCAGGAATGGAGAGCTGATCCAGGGTTGTCTGGAGTGTAAAGGGAGTGTCTGTACGCTATCGTTCCAATTCATGGAAGTCTTCCAACAACCACTGTCAGCAGTCTTCTGGCAGGAGTTATGCTGGTTGGCTGATGGCAGCAGAGGCCTCTGGGAAACCTGCACTGTAGCTGGATTTTTTTTTTGGGCTGCCAGCTCACGAATAATGGCATGGAGACTTGTTATTAATTAATAATGGCATGGAGACTTGTTATTAATTAATAATGGCATGGAGACTCGTTATTAATTAGGGAAGCTTGGCCTTTAGCTTAGGCTTGTTTCCAACTAACTCTTTTTTTTTGGTTTTTAGATTTTATTTATTTATTTATTATATATACAGTGTGCTACCTGCATGTATGCCTGCTTGCCAGAAGAAGACACCAGATCTCATTACAGATGGCTGTGAGCCAACATGTGGTTGCTAGAAATTGAACTCATGACCTCTGGAAGAGCAGCCCAGGCTCTTGACCTCTGAGCAGTCTCTCCAGCCCTCAACTAGAGCTTATAGCTTAAATTAACCCATTTTTTTTTATTAATCTATGTTCTACCATGTGTCTTTTACCTCTACCCCATTCTGTGTGTCTGACTCATTCCGTGTCTCACTAGCCTCTTTCTGGAGTAATCTGCATACCTAGGTTCCTCCTACTTTTCCTCCCTCTCCCCAGAAATCCCACCTATCTCTTTCTGCCTAGCTATTGGCCATTCAGCTCTTTAGTAAACCAATCACAGCAATACATCTTCACACAGTGTACAGATATTCCACAACACCACAGCCTAGACAGATACATGTGGGAGATGGCACCAGGACATCCACACTGCCGGAAGTCTTGTACACACACGGTGGGCATGCCTGGCACTGGCCTCAGCCAGATGTGGGCATCAGACTTCTTGGAACCAATGTTACAGATGTTTGTGAGGCATCACGTGGGTGCTGGGAACTGAACTTGGGTCTGCTACAGAGCAGTAAGTGCTCTTAACTGCTGTGCTACCTTTACAGTCCTGAGGCCTGGTTTTAAATCTCACCAGATCTGTACAGTGTGGGGAGGCAGCTCCCAGGAAAGGCGACAGATGGGTGAGTTTTGGTGATTTCATTTCCTCTTCTACTGAACGCTACCATGAGGCTAGTACTGAACACCCTGTGGTCTCGAGAGCCACATTTGGGTCAGTTCTTTGTGATGGTTTGGTGCTCATCCTTAGTTTCTGTCAGTGTAGATAGATGATAGTGAGGGTGGGACCTGAACTCAGGGGACCTGGACTCTAGTCTTAGCTCAGATGTGTCTAGAAATTGGGCTGTAGGGAAGTCTTTAGCCCTCCCTGAACCTCGATTTTCTCACCAATAAAATGGGACTGCCAATGATGGTGAGGTAAGAGTGAAGGACCAAGGGTGCCAAGGTCATGGCACAGAATAGCAATTGTGTAGTTCAGAGCTGTTGGTCATGTGGCTACCGCTGCTGCCACCGCTGCCGCTACTGCTGCTGCTGCTGTTGCCGCTGCTGCCGCTGCCACCACTGCTGCTGTTGCTGTTCCTGGCCAGACAGAAGTTGGCTGTGGCAAAGGAATAAATGATCTTTCCCATGCCCAGAAAACATGCTTCCATGCAGGGCAATCTGAAATGTCTTGGGTTCCTGTGTGTTTAGAATAAACAACAGAACCAGAACCTTCCACAGGTGTGCCTAACTACTTCAGCCAGTGGGATTATCCAGTGTGCCAGTGGGATTATCCAGTGTGCCAGTGGGATTATCCAGTGTGCCAGTCAACTTTCACTTACCACACGTAGAGCTCTGAGACAATTAACTTTTAATAAGAAAATGGCTGTGGAGTTTCAGTCCATGGTCAGGCATCCCACGGCTTTAGGGCATTGTGGCTTAAGCCATAGCATCTGAGAAGCAAAGAGAGACGGGAAGGGTCTATACCAGTTACTTGTCTCTTGCTGTGACAAAATATCTGATAGGGAGCAAACTGGATGGAGGACGGGTTTCTTTGGGCTCCACTCTTCAAGTACATGTACGGTCTGCCATGATGGGGATGTCACGGCAGCAGGAACTTGAGATAGCTGCTCACGTTGTATCTGCAGACAAGAAGCAGAGAGTGAGAAAGGCTTATGCGTTGTTCACTTCCCCACTTTTATTCAGTCCAGACCCCAATCCATGTATATTATTCATATTTAGAGTAGATTGTCTCACCTCAGTTAACCTACATCATCCCTACAGACATGCTTGATAGAACTGTTTGTATGATTTTTTCTTTCTTTTTCTTCTTTTTTTCTTTTCTTTTTTTTCTATTTTTTGAGACAGGGTTTCTCTGTATAGCTTTGGAGCCCGTCCTGGAACTCACTCTGTAGACCAGCTGGCCTCCAACTCACAGAGATCTGCCTTCCTCTGCCTCCCGAGTGCTGGGATTAAAGGCGTGCGCCACCACCTCCCGGCTTTGTATGGTGTTTCTAAATCCCATCAAGTTGGCAATCAAGATTAACCATGCCTACAGCTGAGCTCATGGTACCTTCTTCAAGGGCACAGCCCAACGGATCTTACTTTCTTCTATCAGACCCCAGATTCAAAAGACTCCACAATTTCCATTAGTGCCGCAGGCTAGATTCTTAACATCAACACATGGTTTTAGAGATCCAGCATGCAGGATCCCAACTGTAGCATCTAGGCCATGGGGGGGGGCGGTGCTTCACAGAGCCTCGGTGGGGTTAGACCTTGTGTATCTGCCATGTTGCCCACTGAATAGCATTTCCAGTGGCTGTGTTGCATAGTGAATGATTACGAGCGGCCCTCCTGGCAGCTCCTCTTCCCCTGCGGCTCAGATGTGTGACGGGTGTTTCCATGGCTGAAATCTAAGATTCTTCTGCTCCTTCTGCTGTCTCCGATGAATGGAAAATGGATCCTACCCTCCTGCGTGCGTTCTCGATGTGTCAGGAAACTGTCACCCAGGCTGCTCACAATGATCTTAACTCAAGGCTGGGCATGCCCAGTCCTTTTAAACTTTGCCCAGATGCCTGACTTTTCATGACTGTCTCTCATTTCCACGACATTCCTCAGCACGTTGAGATTTCTCTCAAAGGTTTGCCGCAGTAACCATGCTCTACTTGGTGCCCAAAATGACATGATCATTTAAGTGATCAACAAGAACGGGAGGAAAAAGAAACGGAGATGTTTGGGGTGAGGGGCAGGGTGGGGGAGGGGGTTTAAAAGACCTTTGAAATGTACTTGGGGCAGCTGGGAAGCCTTTCCCAACAAGTAAGGGAGATGAGGGCAACACTGAGCGTGGGGGGTGGCAGAAGTGGGGGAATTTTAGTCCATGGTCAGGCATCCCAGCTTCTCCTTTTGGATCGATTCTGCGTAGAGGTGAATGTTTTAGCATAAGATATGTTGGTCCCCCCTTGTAAAGGCGTATCCCCAAAAGAGACTCCTTGGAGCTGCACCCCATCCGGCAGTGTCTTGTCTGGTGTGACATTACAGGCAAGGGTTGGCTCTTTGAGAATGCCTGTGTCTAGCAGGCAGGCACAGCTGTACCTAGCCTAGCTTTGCTCCAGCCACGCTGATTTCCTCTGTGGCCTTCTAACGTTCATGAACCAAGGGCCAAGTTCTTGTCTCATCTCAAGGGTCTCATTTGACTCCCTACTCCTGAACCCCTTCTTCCCACTTGATCCTCTCCTGATGGCTTCATTGCCTTTCCTTGCTGTGGTTGGGGTACTCACAAATGATGCTCTGTCTATGATGCCCACCTCATCTTTATATAAGGCGAATTTTCACATACGTTTCAAAGCTCTCGAAATTGTGCCTTCAGAAGTGTCAGGCCGGGACATGATCCCAGTACTATTTGTCTCCAAGACATGGCAGCTCCCCTTGTGGTGTTTATTTTGGTTATAACTAAACTAAAGGTTGCGACAGTGACACTAGAGTTTAGGGATTCCACAGGGGTCATGGTTCCAGTCAGAAGACATGGCCAACCCCAATGTGACTGTGTTTGGGCATTATGTGTGCAAAAAGGCAACTCAAAGGAAACGGGGAAATTTGCTAAGACTGGTATCTACCAGGCATCTCCATGTGTCTGCACACAGGACAAAGTCCATGTGAGGACAGAATGGGAGTGGCTTCTGGTTAGCTGCTGGCACCTCCAGCCTAGGCTTCTAGACTCCAGACTGTGAGGGGGAAATGTCTGTTACTGAAGTTATTTGATCTGCTTCACTACTTCAGCAGACTGATATATGTGTCAAAGGACCCAGAGGGAAGTTGAAGGACCTCCTTGACAGGCTGTCACTCAAGACTACAGCTGATGGGAATCATCTCTGCCTCCTCCCCTCACCCCAGGGCCCAGCCCTGAACTAGGCAAGAAGAGGTGGCCCTATGCAAAGTGGTCAGGGGAGGTGACTGAGTGGAATCCACCTGAATGGAAACAGCTGGAATGTCGGGTCTGCTCCAGATGCTGTACTGAGGCCATTTAAGAGCGTGGCCCTGGAAACAGCCTCTCTGGGTTTTCGTTATGCCCACGCAACCTCAAAAAAATCACAGAGTCTCTCCATTTCTTTAGAGACAGAACTGCTGTCGTAGAAAGGGCTTCCCCAAGAACCTTCCCACAGGAGCCGCACATATCTGGTTAGTCTGACAGGGACGTGGAAGCAGGCAAGATCAGGTTCAAGGACACTGATTATTAAAGGTGCATCTGAGGTTGTAAGGGTGACAAATAAGGGTGATAACACACGCTCTCCCTTGGCAGTAGCTGCTTGGAGCTTAGTTGAATGATGAGCCAAACCTGGGCGATGGGAGGGATTTGGATATGAGTGGTTTTGGGGACAAGAGTAGCCACGCCCCCTGGGCAGCCTCCTGGAGCCAGTGAAGTGCATGACCTAGAGAAGAGATTGAAGGAGCCTCTTAAAATAATAAAAAAAAAGGGTGTCGTAGGAAAAATGGTGGCAGCTTCTTCAGTTTCCCAGACCTGCAGGGATAGTGGGGCTCAGGGTAGGGTGGGGAGACCATTTACCTTCCATCCATCCATCCATCAATTTTTGCATTATTCTGTCTCTTTAGTCATTTGCTGATATGCCTGTAATCCTTCCCTACATACACCCACACACCACACATGTACATGCATGTGCACGTACACACATACACAGAGGCACACACACAGGTGCACACACACACAGAGGCACACAGAAAAACATACATACAGAGGCAGGGGCACACACACACACACACACACACACACACACACACACACACACACACACACACACACAAACACACACACACACACACACGGAAAGCAGAGGACCAGGACCTGCTCTGTTGCTGAGAAGTCTGGTGGAACGATGGTCTTAGCCTAGATGAGACTTGGGAGCACACATCTGTGTCAACTATGCACTTTCCAGGTCTTTGGTGTGGGAACTTCTCAGGATTGATCACCAGAGGGCAGCAAATACCAGTTTGCAGATTGTGTCCTTGCCATTGTGGATTTGCTTTGTGTTGGGTGTCAGAAGGGGCGGGATTTGCTTCTGCCATCAGTTGATTCAGCTTCTTACTGTCACTGTGAGCACAGGTACTGTGTTAGCTATGTGATTGCCAGGCTCAAGGCTTCTAAATTACCTATGATTATTTTGATGAGTTTAGGGCATAATTTGACTCATAAATGTCTCTTAAAAAAAAAACAAAACAAAGCCCTTTGTATTACTTTGGATGGATATAAAAATACGTACATATTGTTGGGTTGTCTCTATGGCAATTATTTACATTTTTCACAACAGAAACTTAAACATTTGTCTTTTCTTTTGAGATAGGGTCTCACTATGTACCCCTGGCTGGCTTGGAACTCCCTTCATAGACCAGGCTGCACTCCAACACACAGTGATCCTCCTGCCTCTGTCTCTGGGTTACTGGGAGTAAAGATGTGCATTCAGTAACATTTGCCTCTTAAAAGATTTAGATCCTGTACTTTCCCCCAAAGTCCGAGGTGCTGGCGGTAAATACAGCTAGAGATAAGCAGGTGTGTCTGAAACGGGTGTTTGGAAGAATTTCTGTTTTGAGCATAGTTCTCTGAATGTGTGCTGAGGACTTTCCTTTTGAGCACTGCAGGGGTGGTAGAGATGACCTGAACCAGGTTTATACCCCACAGAGACTCAGAGTGCACCAAGGGAACTCTAGACCACTGAGAGGGAGCATCCAGGGTTCCTAGGAGGGGGATAGAGGCGGTGGTATATAGACTGGGGTTAACACACCGTAAAGAGAGAGCCTTAGGATATTGTGGATTGGAAGGGACCTCAGAGATCACATTCTAATCTAAGCCCCACACCCCACATTGTTTGGGATTGAATTTAGGGCTTCACACAGGAAGAGCAACAATTTGGCCACTGAGCTGCACCCCACCCCCACTGCATGTCTTCTATAGAAACATTTCTGAGTGAGGCCTCTTGATCCCTGGCAGAGTAACCTCTAGTTGGCTTGAAGCCCATCCCTCCCGAGTCACATATCCAGGCCATGTTTACAGTTGAACACCCTCAGAGCGTGTGGCAGGGTTGGAGTTTTTCAGTGCTGAAGGAGAGGAAAGTCCTGGGGTATCACTCCCTGTTTGATGTGGCACAGGAACGTTAAATGCGGCGACTGTGCCAGCCGTTCAGGGATCAGAGCTTTGTCCGTGAGTCATCAGAAGCTGAGCAAGCCTTTGGGAACCCAGCTTTCCGAGGCCCTGGGTACAGCCATGGCAACTGTAAGGTGGACTGAGACACTGCCATGGCTGTGGACCGTTTATAATGTTCCTTGCGTTTATAATGTGTCCAGCTAGGGAGGGAGCTGGCCTTCCATAGCCTGACAGCCTACTTTCCTGGCACAGCGTGTACCTGGGCTACAGTGTGGGAAGCTTCATTGCTTCATGGAAACTCTGTCACCTGTCATTGTGGGTCATTGTCTGTGCCCCCTGAAAGGTTGGATAGTGGCAACTGATGGCTGGCAGATTTTTCTTAGTACTTCTACTGAACCCATTTCCATGCAGGAGGGGTGACTGTGAAGGTCACGGTCCCTTTTCTTCACATTTCACTATTTCATGCTTCTGTCCCTTGCTTTAGTGGGCCCCCAGCGAGAAAGAGGCCGTTTATGATGAGCATTTATGGAAGGTGTTCAGAGGAGCTTTTAAAAACTCAATCCATTGTAATGATTTTGAATCTCTCTGCCTGTTCTATAATAAAATTTAATAGGTCAAAAAGTTTACATTTCATTAGATAAATTTTTAAATATCCCAGGTCATTTAAATCAGACACCACAAAACTCTGATAAGAGAGGCAAAATGAGAATTTGTGGATATTTGTATTTCTGAGTTTCTTGAATTTTAGGCATTTCTACATCACTGCTGTGAGAGATGAGAGTTTAGTTCAGTAACACAAACCCCACTGTCATTTCCCACTTCACCCTTTTCCTTTAGTTTCTGAGTTTTACATTATTTTTAACTTTTGTGAGGACTACCAGATCACCTGGTTTAGTATATTCTATAACCTTCCATTTCCTATCCCAATAACTCTGTTTCAGGATTCTGTCCACTCCCACTTTGGTCTGAGGAAATATTAGTCATTTTTATAACTGTGAAAACTAAAACATTAGCTTTTTTCCTTCTGTACTTATCACCTAACTTTTGGTTTTTAATTACATTATTAAAACCAGGGCTATGCATTTGTCCACAACAGAACTATATAGAATACAGGCACATATTTTCTTTATGTATATCCAATGTCAAAACACTTTTGCAATTTGAAGAACAATATCCTAGCAACAAAGTCAATGTAATAACTCTCTTATATGTCATTGGTTAATCAAATCACAAATGCTTGATATTTACATAATTATATTTTTGTAAGACTTTTGTTTTCTCCTGTAGTTTTCAGTTGCCTTTATTTTTTCCTCATTGGGAGAGAAAAAGCAGTTACATCTTCATTTTATCTTTTTTGTTTGTTTGTTTTGATAGACTTCTGGTGGTAGTTAGCCTTTTTTTTTTAAGCCCTGTCTTATCTTTTGGTTAGATTTCCTCTAGTTTTGTTGCTATAAATATTTAATATCTAGAAGGGCATGTAAATGACAATATTTTGACTCCTTAGTATGTTTTTAGTGGCCTTTATTTTGTCCTTACTCATGACGGATTGTTTAACCGAGACTTGTAAATTGAAAATAACTTCCCCCCAAAAAACTTTAAGGCTGTTTCTCCATTACCATTTTGCACCCAGTCTGTCCGTGGGAAACCCCGTGTCTCCGTGTACCTATCTGCACTTTTTCTCTGTGAACTGTTTGTCTTAAGTCTCGAGTGTGGGGGTTTCTTAGTGATGTATCTAGGTTTGGATTCTCATTCATCCTGTGTGGCATGGGGCAAGCCCTTTCAATGTTAAAACTATGTCTCCTTTCATTCTGGGGAGCTTTTCTCTCTACTCAGAACTCTCTTATTTGGAGGTTAGGACATTTTTGCCTGATCACCCCTCTTGTTTATGCCCTCTCATATCCCGATAGGGTTGTTCTGTAGGAATCGTCTTCCTGATTATAGTTTTATTTGGATGATTATTTTTCACTTTGTAAGAGCCCTCCTGTTGTCTATTTTCTTTAAGCCTGTTGTTTTCTAGATCTAACTGCTGGCAGAAGAGTAGAGTTTGGCTCCCTGGATTGTCTTTCTCCTCTAACACCAGTGGAACCGACCAGGGAACTAAGAAGGTTGAGAAGCAGAGACACCAGCAGCTACAGTCAGTGTGACAGAAACGCTAACATGAGCAGTTGCCACCAAGGTTAGCTTTGACCACTCAGGGGCCCCCCGAAGACTTCACACTGAGTTTTGATACCCAGGTAGAAGCTAGTTAGCTAACAAAGTAATGGAAGGGCATTCCAGGCATGGGAGAATGTGTAAAGTCACAGAGTAGTGAACAGTGTGCTCCAGTTGGGTGCCGCACAGGAATTAATACAACCTAAGTTTCCATGGGATGCTTGAGAGTAGATGGATGGTGGGGAGGCTGCAGGGAGGCTCGAATGCAGGAGAAAGATGTGAGGAGCTTTACGTTTATTTCGTTTTGTTTTATTTTTTGAGACAGGGTTTCTCTTTGTAGCCTGGGATATCCTAGAAGTCACTTTTTGTAGACCAGGCTGACCTTGAGCTCAGAGATCCACCTGCTCTGCCTCCCAAGAGCTGGGATGAAAGGCGTGCGCAATCACCGCCCGGCTGAGACTTACACTGTGTGACTGTCCTCCAGCTGGCTAATGAATGGGAGAACAATGTGTTGATGGCTGGCACTGCCGTAACGATCTGAGGAAGACATGACCCATCGTGAATGTATAAACAGTAGGAAGAGGAAAAGGCCTCAGGTCGTTGGAGTGGTGGATGGAGGATGGCCCCATCTGGGTTTTGTGACTGTGAGACTTGAACTTGTCCGGGGAGTTAGGGAGAAGGATATCTTCTCAGCCTTCTTCACCCTTTACTCAGCCTGTCACGTAGTCCCTTAGTAACTTACCTCACCAAAGAATTTAAGCAAGAGAACAATTTCTTGGTTACCATTGTCCCTTCTCAACTTAGATCAAGACTTGATACTTAGTGCCCAGTAAATAAATTGTGAGCAGATGATGGATAGATGAATGACTTACTGTAGTAATGAGGGGAGGGTTTCTTTGGTAGAGAATTGATCAGTTCAGATCATAATGTTATGGGGATCTGGTTTGGGTCATTTGGTGGCTTTTTGTTTATTTATTTATCATTTATTAATTAATATTATTTATTATTTCATACTTGAAACATTTGGTGGCCTTCTATTTGTTATTTACGAACACATTATTTATTATTTATTTATTCTAAGGCTGGAACCCAGGGCCTCATGCCATTCTAGGCATGAACAGTTACACTGAGCTACATTCTCAACCCTTATGCAGGGGCATTTGAAATGTATTAAGAGCCCTAGAATCCTAAATTAAATTTTTAGAAAAACAAACAAAATACTTCCATTGTCTTGTGTGCCAGTCTGGAGCTGTGTTATAATCTTGGGTCTAGTTTGCCCCGGGGCATTTCAGTCTGGGCAGCGTGTACACAGGCAGACATTTGTGTTTGTTTCCTGTGGTGCTCACTTATTCCTTGGCTACCCTTGCAGATTGCTCATGGGGTAAGCCTCCTGGGCCTGACGACATTGTCAGTGTGACTGAATCGCTATTCTAGGCTGATGACACATAGCCTAGGGACAACCTCTTGTTCTCTGAAGACTCTGTGTAATAGGGTTATAGCTTCATAATGCAGTTCAGCTCAAACTTTGGAGCAGCTGGGCTAAGGGGAATTATACCTGAGTGAGAGAAATTGATCCCAAACCCCAACAACACAGAACTTGTTTCAGCTTCTCAAACAGGCTGACAGGTATTGTCACCTCTGGGCTTGGCACAGGCTGGTTCTTCTGCCTGTGATGCTAATGTTTCCTTTCTTAGCCACTGTTTCTATGTAGGTGGATGTTGTGTCTCCAGGAAACCTCTCTCTTCTGTGGAGAACCTTCCTTTACAGAAAACTCAAAGTGCTTCGTTTATTCCAGTCCCTGATGCGAACTCTGTATTTTCTGTCAGAAGATGTGTGGGTGGGTGGGGCATCACACAAGACCAGCCACATGGGAGGCCTTCGGTAGCCCATCACAGCATCTCTATGCTAAGGAAGTCCAGGAGGAGGAAGGGAGCTATACATGCAGTTGCCTCCAATGGACTGGACTCCTCTGTACACAAGTTTTTACTCTGTGACCACTGTGGTCCCATCCTGGAAAACAAAGGGTACTGGGAGGTGAGGCAACTTGGCAGTGGATTGCTGTGACCAGCCTTGTCCTTCAGTGACTTCAGTCTCTGCAAACTTTTTTATTTTATGGCTGGACATGGTGGTACATGACTTTAATCCCAGTACCCAGGAGGCAGAGGTAGGAGGATCTCTATGGGTTTGAGGCCAGCCTGGTCGATATAGTCAACTCTAGGATAGTTAGAACTACATAGAGAGACTCTTTCTCTCTAGAAAAACAAAACCAACCAATCAAACAACCAAACTAACACCCCTTCCCTCCCAGCCCCCACACAAACAAAACAAAATAATCTTCCTCTTGTCAATGTATTAAGGCTTTGCTACAGACAGGATTATGGGCATGTTGGGCCCTGAAAGAACAGTATCTTGGGTTTCTAGAAACATACATGCTTCTTGCTTGGATAACAGCTTCTTTGACTTTTGAGCTGTACTGACCCATTCAATATTTTAAAATTTTTCATCCTGCCTGTCTCTGTGATTGTGTGGCCTGGCCCTTGAACTTGATTTTTTGTTTTCAGGGATCTTCCAAGTCAGGTAGTCAGAGTCAAGGGCGTTAGCTCCATACTGAGCCTATCAAATCATGTTTTCTTCGTGAACTTTCATCTGGTAATAATGCTGGAGTGAGTCAACTTTTAAAAAATATTTGCATATCTCATTTCCTTGTCTAATCAGTGTTGTGAGGATAATACCCCACTTTCCATGCTTGGCTGAGCAGCTGCGGTAGTGTGAGGCACTGGGGGCCGGCTCACGGCAGCAGTTTCTCTTTCTTATGTTTCCCATCTCATCCCAGCTTTGCTGCAACCCACGCCCTGGGCTTTCTTAAAAAGACCCTGTCTCTTCAGCGGAACGATACGTATGTATGACATTTGCCCATGGTTTAAAGGACACCCTTGTCACAGCTGCAGCATGGTTCCAAGTGTCGTCCTTGGAAGGTGTACTGCGCCTAGAGTTCCCTTTGCAAGTCCTTTAGAGAAACAAGGGGAGCAGTTAGGTTTAAGGATGGCTTTTCCTTTGGCGTGTCCCTGTGGTTACCCGTGACCCCGCGAATTGTCTAGTTTATAGGTCACAACTAGGCCAAAGATGTCAGGTGCCTCTTTTCAAAAATAAATAAGCGTTCTCTTCTCCTGAAAGTGTTGATGGGGGTTGGTGAACTTTTTGTGGTTAATAGAGCCATTTACTTGAGCCTCAGGAGTCCCTCTGTAGATTTTAACACCATCTTACTGATTTCCTGACAGCTTTTAACGGAGGGGTAGACTTGAGGCTTGAACCCCAGAGTCTATTCTGTGTCTTCAGCTAAGGGAGTTACTAAGATGGAATTTGAATGCTTGCTGAGGATGGGCATTTTAAAGAGTATACAGAGGGAAAAGAAGACATAGAGAAATCCTTGCTGCCGGTGAGAGGAAGGAAGGTTGACTGCTGGGAGAGTCATTGCATGAGTTCCTTTTCCTGTTGCAGTGACCAAATATCTGACAAGAAGCAGCTCACAGGAGGAAGGGTTTATTCTGGCTCACAGTGTGAGGAGTTTCAATCCATCATGGCAAGGAAGCCATGGCAACGGGGGCTTGAGGCAACTGGGAACATTACATCCACAGTCAAGATGCAGAGAGTGATGAGCACTGGTGCTCAGCCCGCTTCCCCCTTTACATATTCAGCCTATAGGATGGTGCCACCTGTAGCTAACTAACATGGGTCTTCTCACCCAGGCTAACCTGATCCAGATGGTCCCTTGTAGGAATGCCAGAAGACGTTCTCACGGGTAATTTTAGGTCCTTTCACATTGATAACCATCCACTGTAGTGCCGGAGACACAGGCCTGACATTAAACACCAGTGGAAACTTGACCTTGATATGAAAGCAGAGATGGGAGGAGGATCAGTCTAGAAAGAGGACCAGCTATAGAGAAACTTTCAGGGTGGGACAAGAAAGTTGAAGATGGCTCAAATACAACTTCTGTCCTCAAGATCTAAGGAGAGGAGGTTGGGGTGAAACTTAGGACGATGTTTGTCTCAGTCAGCTCTCTGTTGCTGGGAACGAAGTGCCCGAGAAAACCAACTTACAAGAAGAAAGGTTAGTTTTGGTTCTTAGTTTTGGAGGCTTTAACACAAGTGCATGGTTGGTTGGTTCTGTTGTTTGGGGCCTGTGGGGAGGCAGTACATTATGGTGAGGAGTGTTCACTGGAGCTAAGCTGCTCCCATAGCGGTGACAGGAAAGTGAGGGGGGAGGGCGTATGGGGAAGGGCCATGTTCCCAATATACCCTTCAAAGTATATCTCCAATGACCTGATTCCCTTCTACTAGGTTCTACACCCTAGAGGTTCTACCACCTCCCAAGAACATCACAAGTTAGGATCGAGCCTTTAACACATAGCCTTTGCGGATATTCAGGATCCAAAGCACATTTATCAATTATTCTGTTTAAGGTGACAGAATATAGGGTGACAGGCAAAGCACAGAGAGGTATGGGAATTACTGAACATGGAGTCCCGAGAGGCATGCTTTGGGCTGGTCTGTGTCCATGGCAGTCCCCACAATAGAAGATGGGATTTTTTTCCCCCTGCAGATAGAAGTGGAAAGTGGGTTGGTTGGGTTGGCCCAGATCTGGAAATTTATCTTTGAGTTTGCACGAGGTACAGGGTGGGTCCAGGGAAGTGCTGTCTGTTGGGAAGGTTTGAATCAGGGAGAGGCGTGTGGAGGGGATGGAACAAAGGAAGACTGGAAGGAGATAAAAGCCCCCTCTCACTTCTGTTGGGTACCTGGCGTATGGTCAGAAACACCTAATGAAGGGCACTGATGTTTAAATCTCTCCGACCAGCCACACCAAGGTGTCTGTACAGAAAATAGTATGGCAGGAATGTCTGGATTCTACCCAAATCGTGATTTCAATTGCAGTCCGTTAACACTGCACTCTAAACACCCCTGGCCTGGTGGTGAGGGGCGGCACATTAGTGACTTTCTGTCACAGGGACAAAATGCCTGACAAAAGCAGCTTGTGGTAAGAGAGGTTTATTTTGGTTCAGGATTTTAGAGGATACGGTCCATCGCGGCAGGAAAGATACAGGCGAAGGCTTGGTCTGTGGTGATGGGGACTTACAGAGCTTGTTCCTGTCCAGTGCCAATCTGGAACCAGAGAGCCTGAACCACTGTATGCCACAGGGTTGTGGTAGTCTCATCCAGTTAGAGAGGCTCTCCTCCTCTAGGGGTATGCCTTAGAATCTGGCGCTTTTGAAACTAGGTGGTACAACCGACAGAACCTAGGGCCCAGAAGCTGCCCTGTCCACCTCTCCATGGCCCCAGGTCAGGTGTCATTGACTTAGCATGGCTAAGGTTGTCTCTGTCAGCTTTCTCTAGGCTGAAGTTACTCCCTGCTCTCATACGAGCAGCTCATACGTAAGACATGGGCAGGCATGCTTTTCTTCCGTAAGGGTGGACTGTCGACGTAAATTACTTGGAATTCTCCCGCATCCGAATTTGCTTCTTCTCCTTCATTTGCTTACTTATCTAGTCACATCTTTTTCTCCCCTTGCTTCGGCTTTTTGAGACAGGGTTTCTTGTCGTCCAGGATGACTGAACTCACATGTAGTCAAGGTTGACTTTGGCCCTCTTCTCCCATCTTTCTAGGGCTCGGGTTACAGGTGTGTACCGTCCCATCTGGCTTGGTTATTTCTTTGTGTCATTATATATTTATGGATACTTAATTTATGTTTTGGGTTAGAATCTAATTCTACTCATTTTATTTTGTTGCTTAAGTTATTTCACTTGTGACTACCGGGAATTCTTTCATTTGGCTTATTTCTCTTCCACCTGGGCATGAGTGTGTGTGTGTGTGTGTGTGTGGTGTGTGTGTGTGTTAGATATTTCTTTCTAGTGCTGCAGGGTACTCCATGCTCATCTTGTATTTTCCCTGCCCCAGGCTCAACCACTCTGCCAAAGAACCCTGGTTTCCATTGTTGGAGAACATTTTGAGAAACCAAGGTTTGGGTGCTATGTGGTTTTATTGCTACAAGGGAAATGCATGTATATGCCCGTGTGTGAATAAATGTATTCACTTATAGCTCTACTAAGCTAAACATGAATTCATGTTATGTCTGAATGCTGATCATTATCACAGAGATATTCTAGATTCCTATTATGGCTTATGTGTGAGTTACCTGCTCCAGCACTGAGAAACCTGGCTAAAGACAGCCATTGGAGTGGTAGCTGGTCCAGGGCTGTGGGCCCCATGGGAAGCAGTAGTTATAGCTTGGCTTTGCAGCTCCCGTAGCCCACCCTGCTCTGCCCTGCCGCTCAGTTAAGTTGTCCTGTGCTCTTGGCTCTTTCATTACGATCTGCACTCCTTCTGGACTCTCCTCACCGTCCTATGTTTTATCGACTTGTGTTTGAGCTTTCGTTTTCAGTTGCATACATTTCACTTTCTCTCTGTGTTGTAAGTTTCCTTCGTGGGTCTGCTGATGTAGCGTCACACAGGATAGCTTCGCCAGTCCCAAATGCCGTGCACTTCTCCAAACCCTTTCAACCTGGACAAGTGGCCTTCCAGCGTTAGCTCCTGTCACCGAACACAGCACTTTAAGATTCGTCCTCCTGTGCAGGCTTTCCTTTTGCTCATGTTATCAAATTATTTGTGTAAACACCTAGAACTCACTAAACTGATTCGTTATACTGGGCAGCAATCTCAAGGGAATCCCCCTGCCTCTGCCTCCCCAGTGCTGCTTCCCCCAGCTTTTCACATGGGTGATAGACATTGTGCTCTTTCCAACATAAGAGACAAACCTAGGTGAGACGTCCTGTGCTTTCTATAGTGCTTTGAGGCCCTGGTAGATAAATGCGGGGCCTCCAGTCACAGTGGAGACTTTTCTTGGAACCCTGAAAGGCATTTATCTTCCTAGGAGCAATCTGGCTTCTGCCTCCCAGTGTGGTGGCCTGGAGGCCTGGGCTGAGCTTCTGGGCATTCAGTGCAGGAAGGTGTGGACAAAAGGATGCTAAGGAGGAGCTGGAGCTGCAGAAGTTTGAGCACTTGCCCCAGGGTGCTCAGCCAAATGGGACTAGGCATCCAGATGCTGGAGGATAGTGGCAGGCTCAGCCATTCTTTTATTTTATTACCTATTTCCAGTTTGGCTTTTTTTTTTTTAAATCAGAAATAATGAATGGTCTCTTTGGAAAGAAAAGTATCTACCTTTGCATTTTTCTCCATCTTATGCAGGGGTGAGAAACTTTTCAAAACCATCCTCGATTGTTCCTTCTTTGTTCACACACCTTCAGCATCTTTCATACTATCTTCAGTACCACGTTCTCATCCTTCTCGGGAAATCTGCAGGTGAAGGGCAGCCTTCCCTGACAGATTGGGAAAATGGACACTGGGGGAGGCTGAATATTTGTTTACATGGTTAGTAAACCCTGGACCGGGGCTTGGGAAATACTCTGGACATGGTCTATCACCAACTCATACTGACTTATTGCTCAATGTGCACTTTAGATTTTTCTTCTGTGATATGTTTGGGAGGGTAGTGATCCTACATGCTTGGTATTCATACTTCTTTAGCACCTTTTCCTTTTATACCATTTGGATTTTTATTTGCTAAGTGTTTTTTTTTAAGTTACTTTTTTGGTGGTGGTAATAAAATACCTCAACGAAAGCAAGTCAAAGGAAAAGGCTTATTGGGGCTCACAATTTGGGTACAGTCCACATGGCAGGAAAGTCCGAGATGCGGGATGTTGAGGCACCTGTCCACTGCCCCACATTTAGGAAGCAAAGCATGATGAATGCTGTGCCCAGCTAGCTTCTACCTGTTATACAGCCCAAGCCCCAAGTCCAGGAAACCATGCTGCCCTTGTTTACAGGGATTCATCCCACCTTAGTCAGCCAAATCAAGATGATCCCTAACAGTCATACCCACCCTAAGTAACCCCTCACAGGTGTGCCAGGATGCTGTCAAGTTGACAGTCAACGCTGTCACCCTAAGCTCTCTGCCCCCTATCCCCACCTCAACATGGAGTGCCAGTGCATCCCACTGCCAAGATCATCCAGGCCGGTGGCGATCCTCAATCCTTTACCAGGCCAGGGGGGCAGTGAGAACGGCTATCATGCCCCAGAGAAAAGCTGCAGCCTTTAATTTAGAAGGTGAAGGTTGATTCCAGTTCAGGGCATGGAGCAGGAGAGTGAGGAATCGAGGTGTTTGTATCCCTGCATCTTCAGTTGGTCTGTGCTTGAGGACGTACATCAGCCTGTCTCCTTAGGTTAACGGAGTGGCCCGCTTTGGTGTTTCAGTGCCATCTCTGTTAGCCACCGTCAGTTTTCCCACTTGCCTTTGACACCTGCCTTTCAAAGTTCCAGAGATGAATTACTAGGCTTTTTTTTTTTAAAGTTGAATAAATGTTTACTTATCACACACCACGCTCACATATGCACAAACACATATGCACGCACAGACACATGTATGCGGTTCTTTTCCTGAGCACAGCTGTGCGATGTTCTTCCACCCTCTAAAACGTTAATTTCCAGGAATCAGGGCTAGATAGCGTCATGAAATCGGTTCAGTAATGACATCATTACTACTCTTCTCCCATCCTGCTTTGCTGTCTGTTGTCTCCTGTTGGTAGGAATGACAAAGGAGAGGTGGAGGCTGCAGTCCAGGGGCTAGGAGTCCTGTCCTTGGTCTTGATGAAGCTGGCCCATCCTCGCTTGGTAACTGGGTGGGAACACCTCTCCCCGCTGAATGGCTGGTTCCCTGCCAGCACTACAAGGCCTGAGTTCACAGTGACTTCAGTCTTGAAGTTGAATTTAGGACACTGAAATGCCACTGAAAGGGCACAGATGGGAGCTGTTTCACTCTGAGCTGTTAGCATCGTTTCCATCACCAGCACCTGGCAGTCGGTGCCGACTCATCTGTGCTAAGCGTGAGGCTGAGATCTTTCCATACGTCATCACGTCATCAAACTTGACCCCTGGAGGACCAGAGAAAACACTAGAGTTCCTGAGCCAGTGGGCTAGGGCTTAAGAATTTGCATTTCTGATGAATTCCTTGGGTAGGCTAATACTTAGTGTTTAAATTAATCTGTGTAAATGATCCCTATGAAGCAGGGAACGTGGACCACATTTCACAGTAAGGAATCAGCAGTAAAGGTCAAGGGACTTGTCCCCAAAGCTCCTGCCTTTTCATCATGAGCTGCCTCTATCTCAGCTCAGTTACCTAAAGGAAGTAGGAAGAGCCTAAGGAAGTAGGAAGAGCCCTGGGAAGACACTGGAAGAGTCTAAGGAAGCCAAAGGAAGTAGGGAAAGCATAAGGAAGTAGGAAGAGCCTAAGGAAGCCGGGGGGGGGGGCAGAGGTGTAGTGAGCTGGAGGGTTTGAGAGTTAGGCAGAGGCTGAGGGGACCTACGTGAAGGACCAGCCTGAGAGGGTGCTGGGGGTAGCATGGAGGCCCTGACTTCTCAGGAGGAAGCCTCCAGGAGAGCAGGGAAGGAGTTAAAGGATTCTGCTCTGTGGATCATTTTCACCACACCTAGCCATCTTAGCTATTAACATGTCATGGCTCTACATGGAAAACTGCCTACATGGAGGCTGTTTATGGGAGGGTGTGTCTACACCACAGTTGTTTGTGCGATCTCCTCATGCCATGGCCCTGCTTATAAGAGAGTCATTCCATACCATGACCATAAATACTACCCTGCCCATGATGCAACACTCATGGGTGGCACTCTCTCTTTCTGCTGTGACTCCGGGTGAGCCTCTCTCTCTGTGTTGTGACTGCATTAGTGGCTGTTTCTGCACTGTGACTCTGTGAGTGGTGTTCTCTCTCTCTCTCTCTCTCTCTCTCTCTCTCTCTCTCTCTCTCTCTCTCTGGAGGGTTGGTAGTGTAGAGATGTGTACAGTGAGGTTGTAAATGGGTGGCCCCCTAGCCCAGTTTTACTGATTTTTTTAATGGCTCATATAGCATTTGAAAATTATTTAAATTATTTTAAAAACTCAGGCATTTTCATGATAAATTCCCTAGTGTCAGCTCTTCTTGAGAAATTGGGGGCTCTGGGTTAGAAACTGTAGCTGCCCCTGAGAAAGGGGCAAGCTGCCGGTCATGGCTCCTTCAGCTCAGGTCTTGGGGCCCTGGAAGGCACTGTCACTGGCTTAGAAGGTTCTAGACTTGGAACATCTTCCCCTGGGTTGAGTGACTCTGGGTTTACTGGCGTTTCCTTTTTCACCTGTCAGCTGTGTGCACCAGGACTGTGGGAGAGAGGGCTTTTGGAACAACCGCTTCCTGGTAATCCATGGACTTGGAAGGAAATCTCCCCAGCACCTTCTGTGATAATTTAAACCATTTCTCTCTCTTTCTCTCTTTTTTTCCCTAAAAATTATAATGTGTTTTTAAAATGTGATTTTATAAATTATTATTTTACAAGGGCCACGTTGTCCGCATGCTGCTTTACAGGGTCTATCTGGCCACAGCTGGAGCACTGCTGGGTGTTTTATGGCAAATTATTCTCAGATTACCCTTTAATGCAGGAAGGGCTGCCTGTTGTCTGAGCTCCCCGGGTCATACAGAAACCCCAGCCTTGATACAAAACAGCTGTCTGTGTTCCAAGGAGGAGGATTTCAGACAGAGACAGAAGGGAAAAGGTTTGCATAGCTGATGGGGGCTTTGAAAAATGTTTAAGTTACCCTTTCCTTGCCATTAAAATACGATTTAATTTTGTTACCAACAAATTGTGTAAATCTAAGAGAGAAGTATTGTGAAAAGAGTTTGTGAAGCGTGTTCTGGCAGTACTTACAGCATGTCCTGAGGGGCTGCTCCCCAGGGAGGCCTGCACAAAACTCCTGCTGACCTCCATGTCCTGGGGCCTCAGTCCTGCTGGAGCAAGGTCAGGGGGGCAACCCACAGACCTCCCTCCCCTTTCTCCTCTAGGCCCCTGCTGAGACCAGCAACAAAAGGGCCAATTGTCTGAGGCATCCCCTTGTCTGAGGGGCTCCAGGAGCCTTCTGAATGCCAAAGTGTATCCAGGCACATTGATGTGTATGCATGTATGTATGTATGTATATGAATGTAGGCACACGTGATGGTTCTTGCCCACATGTGTATGTAGCATCTGTGCAAACACATGCATTCACACACATACACATTTGAGCAAGCATGTGGACATATGTGTGTGTGTATGTATATATATATATATATATACACTGTGAAGATATGTGTGAGTATATATACATGTGTGTACATGACTATGAATGGATGTGTACATGCATGTGTGTGTGTGAGTGCATGAGAAGCATGCAACTTGCTTAAAGAATTTCTGAGTCCTGGTGCATCCAAGCAGAGCCAGTGGCCCCAGAAGCTGGACTGCCCAATGGTGGCTCCTAAGGCTGAGGGAATACAGACAGCATCTGGCTTGCTTCTCAGCAGGTCGCACAGCTGCCTTTATGTGGTGTTCTCTCTAGTATGGAAAGCTTAGAGCTGTTTCTCCTTGCTTGCTTTCCCTGGAGGAAACCAGAGAGCAGGCATAAGCAGTCTCCTCATGTAGCTTTTTGCCTACTTTGCCTCATTGGCCTGTTCTGACCTGGGCATCTAAGCTAGACCCTCTAGAGATTGTCTGCTCTCTTCCTGTCCCTTCCCAGGACTGCCTGATTAGAAGTAGAACATTCTCTGTGTAGAGCAACTATGATAAGTCCCGACCTCATCAACACTGAATTAGTCCCCACTGAGCCACAGGGCTCTTTCCTGTGTCCCATCATTTCAGTCCCTATCACAGATTGTTCACAGTGGTCTGTAGGGACCAATGACCAGGCCAGCCTTGGGTATATGCCAACCTTGGGTATATGCCAGCCCTATCTGTTGGAGTATTCAGGGCTCAAGTTTTCTTCTTTAGTAAAATTGTCTTCTGAAAATGACAACAAAACACATCAGACTCTGAAGCTGGGGAGAGAGAAGGGAAACGCTTGAATTCTCTGGTCCTGCCACTACAGCAGTTCTGCCTGGCCCTTTTCACCAGCACAACTACCGAGGAGTAGCTTCCCGCTTTCTTTCCCTCCTTGTCCCTCCCTCCCTGTTTCCTCTGTGCTCCCAGCAAGGGCTTATCTTTCAACTGTGGAAAAGCCACCAATTAAACTTTACTCCAAAGCTTATCAAAATATTCAGCCAGTAAAATTATCTTATAATTAGCTGAACTGCAAGCCAGAAGTCTTTAACCACAGGAACTATACTGTGACCCAGTGTGTGGAGTCTGTAAGTTGCTCATCCCCACCTTGGCTGCAGTCGCGGCTTCGCATTCTTTCCCCAGTCATTTCCTCCTTGTTCTCTGTGCTCTTAATGGTCCCCGAGGCCTTAAAGAAAATACACAACAGGTTTAGCTGCGATAGATAATGGAGTAAATTCAGTTAAATGTAATATGAGATCAACCTGGTTTTTAATATTTCATGCATGCCTATTTATATACTCTTTGTGTGCGTGCATGTTCGTGTATGTGTGCGTGCATATTTGTTGGGGGACGTGCATGTATGTGGAGGCCAGGAGACAGGTGCTGTTCACCTGTTCTATCTGTCTGTCTGTCTGTCTGTCTGTCTTTCTATCTATCTATTTGGCAGGGTCTTACTCAGACTTGGAACTCACCATGTAGGCTAGACAGACTAACCATAGAGTCCCAGAATTGGCCTGCCTGCTTCTTCCTGATGTGAGGGTTACAAATGCCTGCTACCATATCCAGTTCTTTGAGTGTGGTTTTAAATGGGGTATTCAACCCAAGTCCTTCTGCTTGCAAGACAAGCACTTTATCAACTGAACCATCTTCTTTGTCCCTGCATGCATTTTGTGTGTGTGTGCGTGTATGTGTGTGTGTGTGTGTGTGTGTAAACTTATGCCTACTTTCCTGGGTTTGCTGATGTTTTGCCATGATTGGGTCTGTATTTTGGATGACTGCAGTATTGTTCTGAATTATTCTGGGGCTGTGCTGTTCCAACAGTATCCAGGGGATTCTGCAACATGGCCAGCTGGACAGCAATTGGGTTTTCTTGCCTCAATTACTTAGTTTTCTCTCTTTCCCCTTCTCTTTCCTCACTCTTTCTATAATCCCACGGCCTGGAGTCCCTCCTGCCATCTTGCACCAAATGTGGCAGCATCGGCCACGTCATCTGTCACCCTCTCCCCCATCTCTGTTGGGGGATAGCAAGGAAGCATGAATGGTATTTGGGGATCTTAAGGTACAACTTAGGCTTTCAGACAGAAGCAATATTACAGGTGGTACTTAGATTCTTAGTTGCTGTGAGCTTCTTTAATGGTTAATGCCGTGGCTGGACATAAGAGGGCTCATAAGACTTACAAAGGTTCACTGGACATTGATTACATCTTTTCTATAATGAAGCACTTCCAAAGTTCTATAAACAAATCAAAAATTGTTTTGGGGTGTATTAACATTTTCATAGATGGGCATCGACTATAGTACTCATACAGTAGTTAATATTGGTAGCGTTTTCTATGTTTGTCATGCATTTATACCGCTATAAACACAAATGTAGAAAACGTCTTCATCCTAACATTATTTTTAAGAGGAAACAATGGTTCTGATCATTTTAAAATTAGGAAACTGGCATCGAGAGCCACAGTAACTTGCTGTTGCAGCTGAACTCGACCCACTAACCTGTTTTGTCATTCACTGTTCACTGTGTGTGAAATGGTCAGGGCTCATGCCTTATGGTTTTGACCTTATGGTTGTGACCATGTATGCTTGAGAGGGTTCCATGGTACCACTGCAGAATAAAGAGGACATCACAGTTTCATCTCAGCCTCCTGTTGCTGCTGCATCCAGCCGTCACACGTACCATTCCCTGAAGTTACATTTCCATTTGGGGCTTGGTTTCTCTACAGTCTTTAGAAAGCAACTTGACTGGCCTTGAGCTGATGGGCTCACCGTAAATGCTAAGCCAATCCCCAGGAAACCTCTGGCCCAGGTGTCTAATCCCTTGGTGGTCTGGAGTCTACATGCTGCTCCTGTAGAAGGGGTGACGAGGGGACCCACTCTTGGCTTTGCTGTACCAATGCAAACCTTGGTAACGGCTGCCTGTTGACACCCCATCCTTCCACTGCTGTCCCAAGAGCCCTAACCTGCAAGTTGCTCCCAACTAAGGATGCTTTCTGTCTGATCCACGATGAGATACCCTTGGCCGTCTAAAGACCTTTTCAAAATATCATGATCCTTTAAAAACAAAGTTGAAGTCAAGGCGCTATCATTAGAGGTGTCTGTGAAACAACAAGGCCCATTAGGAAATGTTTTAAGATTTACTTTTATTATATGCATGAAGGTTTGTCTGCTTATATATGTATGTGCATCATGTAAATGCCTACTGCCTACAGAGGCCAGAGAAGGACAGCAAATGCGCTGTCACTGGAGTTACAGCTGGTTGTGAGCCACCATGTTGGTGCTGGAAACTCTGCAATAGCAGCCAGTGTTCTTAACCACTGAGCCATCTCTCCAGCCCCAGACATTAGGAATGTTTAAAAATAATTGACCATATTGAGCTAATTTTCTCGTGAATTCAGCATGTTCCTTATATTATTTAATTTGTATTTTTCCTCTTTTTTCTTAATTGCAGCTTGGACTGACGATAGCCATCCGCTATAGCCACAGGTAAAGCTTTAAAATCTTTTTAAAAAGAAATGGGCTTGTGGTTTAGAGGTTTTGGTTTTCTTAGGTCCTGAAGAATTTTGAGGTTTGTGTTCTGTTTTGGTTTCTTTTTTGGTGGCTGTTTTTCCATGATGGGGATGGCACAATTGCAGTTGCTGTTTGGAGGAATGTGTGGTGGTGGCGGTGGAGGAACGGTTTTAGTTTTTGCTTATGTGTTGCAAGCTGGCCTCAACCGTGCAGTCCCGCCTCAGCCTCCCTGACACAGGGATCATAGGATTGCACCATGGTACTCAGTTCTGCCATCAGTGTTCTTTACAGACAGTCCCCCTGGTGGTTCAGCTTGGCTTGTCAACTTATGAGCCTCCTGCCTCTGCTTCCAAAGTGCTAAGATCACAAGTGTGACCCCTGTGCCCAACAACATTTTCTGAATGAGCTCGACGGTAGGGCACAGATGTGATTTGTGTGTAGCGTGTTGAGCCTGAGTCTAAGAATCAGAGTTAGGGGGTTTTTACCTGTGAGGCCAGGCCAGGCCTGTTTCTGGAGCTCTTTCCTTGCCCACCACGCCTCTCCCCTTCCTCCCTTCCTGCCTTCCTGCCTTTGGCAGAGGCAAAGCTCGATTTTTGTCTTGCTTCCTGATTTCCACCCTGGTGCCGATCGCACCATGTCAGTGAGAACAAAGCATTGTTTTCTAGTGCCATCATTGTAGTCTTGTCCTGTGAATGTTCGCTTCCAGAATCTTCTCTCTTGTGTGTATGCACCAAGACATACTGTGTTGAATGAATTAAAATGAAGGGTTGATAAGCAGTACCTTCCTGTTGTCACGCACGCCATGTTCACCGCTTCTTCAAAGTGTCACCCTCGGATCAAAGGCATGCTGCTCAGGTTAAGCTGCTCATCTCTCTGCGAAGGACCCAAAGGAATATCGGGTGTCGGGACAAATTTTCATCCTGAAGATACTTGTTACAAGTTGTATGTTCAGTTTTGATCTAAGTGTGAGACTCAGACAGCTGCTGAGAAACAGAACAGGTATGAACAGGAAGAGGGCAGGAGTGGGCTTGAACTTCTCGGAGTTCATGTGTGAGAAAGAAGGTGTTTGGGGAGACATGTCTGGAGCAGGTGGACGAAGCTTGTCCCAGACAGGTTCATGGCCATGAAGGGGTAAAGCGATATCTTCCCCTTGTCTGTCACATAGGCTCATGGCTGAGGTCGCAAAACAAAAGGCAGATAATGAGAGGCTGATATACACGTTCATTCAATATGTTTTACATGAGTAGGAGCTTTTATAAGGAAACAAAGACCTAAAGTGAAGAGGCATGATTAGACAGGGGTATGATCTAGAGCAGTGGTTCTCAACCTGGGGTCCCTATCCCTTTTGGGGTTGCGTATCAGATATCCTGCACATCAGATATTTATATTATGACTCATAACAGCAGTAGAATTACAGCCATGAAGTAGCAATGAAATAATTTACGGTTAGGGGGTCACTACAACATGAGGAACTGTATTAAAGGGTCCCAGCATTAGGACAGTTGCGAACCACTGCTCTAGTGTGGATAAAATGATGAACCTTTTTTGCTCAGATCTCTGTGCTCTGGTGTCTTCAGAGGTCAGGATGTTTCTTTGCAAATTAGGAGGGTGCTCTAAAGAGTCTTGCAATCTGTTTTGGTGATCTCTTCTTCTGTGATCTTCTCATGCCAAAGGGCCATATTTTGGAGTAACAAGTCCCAAGCCCTGTCTTCCGCCTGTGTGTTTCCCGAGTCTGGTGTGTGCACGGTGGGTGTTTGGATGGTGCACATGCACGTAGAAACACTGTCATGAAGGAGCATACTGTCCCCTCATCAGCACAGCTGGGTTGTCACAGCTGATGAGATGCCTCTCACAGTGCCCTTAAGACACATTCATCCATCAGCGGACTCATGGGCTGTGTCTACCTTTTAGTTACAAGGGATATTGATGTTATAAATACAGCACACGAGTGTCTTGTCCTTGCTTCTACTCCTTTTGGACTTATATCAGAATTAGAGTCCTACTTGCAAGGAAATTCTCGAGTTAATTGTTTTGAAGAGTGTTCATACCATTTCCTTATCATTGCTACGTGAAATGGAGTTGTGTCAAGTCCACACAGTTCTGGTTCCTTCAGAAACTCACAGTTGGGATGGAGAATTTCATTGTTATGTTTCAGCAGAACCCAGAGACCAGACTGAGAATTTCCTGGTTCTTCTTTGTGTGGACAGGAAGACTCTGAGGGCAAGGTTTGGCTCTTATCACCAGACCTTTTCAAAAATTCCCATAGAAAGGCCAGCGTGAGAGTGATGAAGATGAGGGAAACCCCAATCAACCTCTGCGGTGGATGGAGACGGATTTGAGAATCAGGAAAAGGCAAACATGGTTCCAGAATGACAAATGAGGAGGAATGTCTTCTCTCTAGAGCAATGGGCAGAGGCATCTTAAGGAGATGAGTGTGAGGAGGAAATGAAGGAGTCAGGAAAATCACGTATTCTTGATGAGCAAGCATTTCTCAGGCTGCCATGGACAGAGGTGGGGACAGAGCTCTTCCAGAACAAGAGGGGACCTTGCATGGTAACTAAGGTACTTGAGGCTGCAAAGCATCCAGGAGTGTTCAGCTGTTAAATCTGTCCCATTAAAAAGAGGATGATGTTCAGAATGAAGAACATCTGCACACAGACATTCACATTCATGCACATATGTGACTGCACATGTGCACGTACACACACAGACACACCATCCACTTGTACTTCTGCACCCATTCCTGTATATCCATCATTCCAGACCTGTTTATGTGGCACAGGAGTGCATATGATATGCCATATAGGGTTGGCGCTGAGGTGTGGGGAAGCGGAGGATAATGTAGCCATATTCGGATACTGTAAATGTCTAAAGCAAGAAGAACACCTGCCATGACTGATGGACATTTAGCAACAGGTCTTGGTCACAGTCCATTTATTATCATGGTGCCTTAACTTATTTTTATAAAGTCAAGTCATTTTTGTACAGAGTGGAAAATTGTCTCTTTGATGCTTATTTCCCATTGTTTAGCTTGAGGTTTTGGGTGGAATCCACACAGTGTGACAACTGGGTAACCCCAAAAAGTGCCCTTTGCAGATAACAGCTCTTGGGGCCCCACCACCCACGCAGCGGGGAACAGTTTCCCCAGTGTGTGGGTGTTTCATTTTGTTCTTTCTCTGTAAGGTTGAAAGAATTGCACTCTTCCTCCTTTCTGATCCAGTGCGGCAGCCCGAAGCGGCACTGCCCTGGTGGTGGATACCCGGGGCAACCGTGAACGAGGAAACAAGCAGGGAAATGGCACCTCACCCCAGCTCTCACCCACTGACACGGGAGCACCCGTGGGAGCCAACCGTGTGGCATTTTTGCACGAGCTTCTACACTCCTGTTTCAAAAGCAGAAGATGACAGCAGGGAAGCAGCCTGCGATAGGATAATTTTGTTTGCTTCTTTTGCTGGTTTTCTTTCTTAAATAGATAGGAAAGGAAACAAATTTTCCATCTGGTACAGGTACAGAAAAGTGCACAGGGACATGAGCTTTAGATAAAACTGCACAATGGTTCTTCTCCAAAACAGACTTTTATCTCCTGGCTTCCTATTGTCCCCAAGCAAGGCCAGCTTAGCTGTTGTTGAGGTCAGTGCCACAGCAAGACACTGGGGTTATAGGTGATAATTCTTCCAAAGGGTTTGACATCTCCCAAGGTGTTCTGGATAGTTTTATGCCAACTTGAAACAGGCTAAAGTAATCTAAGAGGATGGAAATTCAATGAAGAAAATGTCTTCATAATATCCAGATGTAGGGAATTTTCTTAATTGGTTATTGATGTGGGAGGGCCCAACTCATTGTGTGTTTATAGGTTCTATAAAAAAAAAATAACAGGCTGAGCAAGTCATGTTGAGCAGACCAGTAAGCAGCACCCCTCACCCTCCATGACCCCTGCATCAGTTCCTGCCTCCAGGTTCCCGCCCTGTTTGAGTTCCTGTCCTGATTTGGTTATGATGTTTCATCATAGCAATAGTAACCCTAACTAAGACACAGGGTTGTGGACCAGGGACAGGGAAGGCAGAACTAGAGGCCCTACATGTTAATCAGTCCCAGAGAGGTGAGGACTGTCTGTGCCCAGTGTGGCCACCATGCAGACCTGTGGCTCAACAGGCACCGCTAGGCTTTTCTTGCTTTTGTTTTGAATGACTTAGCAAGAAGTGAAGGGGTCATGTACTCGTGTGTGTGACTTGGATTAGAATCAGATTCTGAAGTTGGCAGATGAATCAGAAAGTTTATTGAATGGACAGGTGATATCAAGCCAGTAATGAAACTGTCATCTTGAAATACAAAAATAAAGAAAAGACAAGAAACAAGGTCATCAGGGCCATTGGGTTTTGATTTCAAGAGCTGGCAAATACCTAGTGACTCCCATTTGGAGCTGATTTGATCTTGTGGGGTCAGCTGGGGGAGAATGTAGTTCTCCAAATTTTGTAAAAATAAAAAAATTGCCTTCCTGCCCTTTTTCTATTTTCAAGAAATAGTTGTTTCTGTCACCAGGGCTCTGGCCAACTGCTTTATCTGTCTCTTTCTCAGACTTCACAGTAAGACTCGGACCAGATTTATACACAAGAGTTGCCAAGAATTATTCATCTTTGATGGTAGAATCTTGAGAGTCAAGCTATCTTTAGAAGGTTACATTTTTTTCATTACCTTCCTACAAAATATTATTCTCAAGGGCCAGACTACAGATCTTCATGGAGTGTTCAAATCATGTGATTTTACTGAGTGTTTTGAGGACTGTGGGTTATGTTATTGGTATTTAAAGGCAGAACTCAGCACAGGCTTGGAGGCTCTAGAGAGTGGCAGATGCTCTTTAGGATCTATACCTTCTTGTACATCTTCTGTCCACCCCAACCCCACGATCCCTTGTCTCTTCTTAATGGCTTTATTTTTTAGGGACCTTTCCATCCAACCCTAAACCGGCTCATTGCATGCCATCACCACACTCCAGGGTTATCTCCAGGGATCATTTGCCCACCAATGAAGGGATCTTCCTCAAACACAGATCTGATAATACTTTCCTGCCCAGAAGCCTCTGTGGGCTTCCAGCCCCAGAGCATGAAATCCAGATCCTTAGCATGGGATTCTGGATTCATCTCCTTTCAAGCCTCATGTGTTCTCATACCCTTGATCCTGTTATTTCCTTTGATAAAGTAGCTTACCTCATCTCTCTCTCTCTCTCTCTCTCTCTCTCTCTCTCTTTTGATCAGCAAACTCCTACTTCACTTCAGGCAGCCTCTTGGGATGTCGTAGTCTTTTTGAAGACTTGTCAGGAATCCATTCTCCTCTCGGTTAAGAGCTCAGGGTGTTTCTCAAGACAGATTCTCTGTGTCTACTTTCTGTCTTTATCTAGAGATGTGAAGGACAGATTATGTTCTCATCATTCCACACTGGACCTGTGCTATGCTATTCCCTCCCCAGTTAGCGCTTGGCCTAGAGCTAAGGTCATGGACAACAGTGCTGTATTGGTAGGTCTGAGAAAACATAGATTTTCTTTTATAATCACTCCTTAAAAAAAAAGTGACCTTTCTCTTATTTTAAAAAAAACTGAGATAACTATTATTTTTCCTATCACAATGATAAAAATACTCAAGCAAAGCAACTAGAAGATTTATTTTGGGTTGCTGTTTGAGGGCACAGTCATTAGAGGAAGTAGTGAGGATAAGGGAAGGCCTGGTGGCGGGGGCAGGGGTATGAGGCAGGGAAAGGAGAGTACTGATATCCAGATGGCCTTTTCTCTTTCCCATTTTTACTCAGTCCCAAACCCCAGCCACCTTTGATCAGTGGTATCATCTACCTCCAGGATAGGATTTACTTCTTAACCAATCTTCCATAGGCAGAAGTATACCCCAACAATTCCCTAGGCATTTCTAAATCTAACAAAGTGGACGATCAAGAGGATCTCAAGTCCACCCTTGTTGATTTGGCACCCAAGCCCATGACTTTAAACCATAACATTCTACCCCTAGCACTTAAGTCCATCTCATTACGCAAAATGTATTTAGTCCATCTCTAAGAACCCTCGAAGTCTAACAGTGTTAATATTGTTCACCAGCCCAAACTCAGTGTCTTCCCTGAGATCCAAGATAATCTCTTACCTCACATAATCTTACCCTTTACAAACAAAAATGAAAACCATATGCTTCCAATATAAATTGGTGCAGAGTAGATGGTAGTATTCTAACACAGAAACAGGAGGATAACGAGGAAAGATTAGATGAAAGTACAACCTAAGCCAAGCAAAAAAACCACCAAACTCTGAAGCTTTGTCCAGCATCTTGGGCTTGTGATAACATCATCTGGACGCCAGTGGACTTGAGAAGCCCCACTTATTCAACTCTGTTGCCTGTGGCAACTGTAGATCCCCCTTCCAGCTGACTCCATTCAGTACCTGCAGCTTTCCTTGGCAAATACCCCACATCTATGGCATCTCTAATATATTTGGGATCTCCACTGCCACCTCGGTTTCACCTTTAAGGTTTGTGCATAACCAACCCAGAAGCTGTTTCCAGAGGCTCTGACCCTGTTACAAATCACATCATGTCACATCACATAGAAGTTATTGTAGAACCTTGGTGCAAGCGTCCATGACAACCTCACTCCTGCATCTCATAGGTCCATGAGACCAGCACAATATGGATGCCACCTCCAAATTCTGCTTTCAGCTCAAGGTGCATGTAGCGCGTCCTTCCCTTCTGTAATGGCCTCTGTACCTTGATGGCTGACTCTGGAAAAAACACTTCTCTAGGTGTTTGCTTTCAATCAAAGAATCCCTTCAATGGCCTTCTCAGCTTAAGTTCTCTCCTTTCAAACAATTCTAATTGGCACAAACTGAAACCTTTGATGGGTGGGATCTTGACCTCAGATGACCTTTCCTACTGATTGGGGCAGAGTAGGACGTTTCTCTTTAGTGGTGCTAAGTCCTTATCTCAGCTGCTTATCTACACCCACCTCCTCCACAAGGTCCAGCTTGCTCACAGCACCTTCCACCAAGCCGCACATTTTCATCTCTTCACATTGTAAATATGACTAATAACAGCGAGCAGTAACCATGCCACAGGCAGTACATAACCAAATGCACTTTGTTAGAATATGAATATCACCTGAATAGACTTGCTGGAGTCTGGTGTTGGGGTAGGATCAAAGGAGTGGTGGTAGACGCGCTCTCAGTCATTTCGGAAGAGGAGAAAGCACGCGCGCGTGCACACACGCACTCACACGCACTTACTCTCCTTGGAACTCTGTCTGGGCCGCTCCTCACCTTGAGGGTACGCCTAACCTCCATCAGGGTAGCGTCTAGAAATGCCCACACAGACATGCCCAGTAGTGAGTCTCCTATGCCCCCAGCAAGTTGATAGTTAAGATTAATCATCACAGTACTCAAATCAAATTGGTCAAAATTCAACATAGCTTATATTAAAATCCCAATGATCTCTCATGTAGAAATCAACAAGCCAATTACTAAACTCTTTTGTAAAGATAAAGATCTAGAGTAACTATGTTAATCAGACCTTCGCGACTGTGGCCAGATTCTGACAGAAACTATTTGAAGGAAGGAATGATTTACTTTGGTTCACAGTTTCAGTTCATCATGGCCAAAGGGTGTGGTGGAGCCAAGTTCCATTCCTCCAGGTAGCTCAAGGCAGAAAGGGTGTCTACACCTGCTGACTTTCTCTTTCCCCTTTGGTTTAATTTGGCTTCCTGCCTATGTGATGGTGCCTTCCACAGCTTGAGGAGTGCTTTATCCTAGGTTAATTCCCTTAGGAAACCACTGTAGACACTCCCAGAAGACATGCTTTATTAGTCTCCTTCTTTACCTCCTCAAGCAGACAGCCAATAATAACCCATTATACCAGCAATCTTCAAAGCAAAACAGAACAAAACAGAATCCTAGAAGTTTATTTAAAGACGCATTGTAATGTTACAGTAATCAGTTCAGTGTAGGATTGGTGAAAGGATAGACATATAGTGTACACACACACACATACACACACACACACACATCCCTTACCACATATCATCCCTAAATATAAAACTTAAAGCTACACACCTGGGAAAGGATTAAGAGAAAATCTTTGTGAGCCTCTGCAAGACACAACTTTCTTCAGTCTTAAAAAAAAAACTGCAGTATAAATGAAAAGGTTGGAAACGTAGATCTTATTAATTAAATACAAGTGTTGCTTGAAAAGCAGGGCTAAGAGATGAAAAGACGATCCACAAATTGGGAGAAAAATATTTGTGCAATGCACATCTGACAGGAGACTTGGATCGAGAACATATAAAAACCTGTCACGGCTCCCCTTGACAAGAAAACAAAGGAGCCCCGCTTAATTTATGAACAGAAATCTTTGAACCGCGAAGAGATGTTTGACACCATCAATTATTAAGGAAATGAAAATATACTGAATGTACTTTAGAATGGCTTAAGAGAGCCAGTCTCCTCCAACCCACACATAGCAGCTGAGGAGATGTGGACCCTCCCGTTAGGGGAAAAGGCAAAATAGTGCAGCCACTTTGGGGGAAAGGTTTTGGTAGTTTCTTGTAATGTTATATACTTAACGATTTAATGATTCTACTTCTGGATAGCCACACAAGAGAGATGAAACGGACCTGCGTGCATATGTTTATAACATGTCTATGTATAACAGCCTCAAACTGAAAACAATCCCTAGCATCCTGGGAAACGGACGAAGGCTAGCACAGCCACGTGATGAAATACACTTGGAAATGGAAGGCTCTGTAATGAGTGAAAGGATCCAGGCTCAAGGGCACACATAGGATGCAATTAGCGTTGTATGACCTGAAGACGTCCAGTTGTACATTAGCGGTGTCCCGGGAGGGTGCAGGGATTGACTGGAAACACATCTGAGGAGTTTGGGGCTGGGGTGAGAGGTGTTTTCAATCCTGATCATGATGGTCACGCTTCGTTTCAAAGGAGTTTTACTGGGATGGGTTTGTGAAAGTGAGCTAAAGAGCTGGGGTAGGGAACCCTTGCACCACTTTTGCTAGAAGGTGGTGTTTCCAGCTCTGTTTTCCAAGGCTCCTGTGTGGGGGCCAAGGGGGTATTTCATTTGGAACTGTGGTGTGTGCTATGTGCCCGGGGAGGGCCTGGAGTTCGTGTTTTGGCTCGCCTTATCACTTTCCAGGAAGCTGTTAGGTGCGCAGATGCACTCAGGTCTCGCTTGTCTTTCTAAGACTTGCCACATAAACACAGGTGCAGCCAGGTCTTTTGTCAGCTGCGGACATTCCAGATGGAAGAGCGCTTGAGTGAGGCCTTCTCACTGGGACAGTTCAGCCTGAGGTAATTGTATTTGACCTTGTCCTTCATCCACAAGGCTGCTCTCAGGTGCGAGACTTGGGGGTCTCCTGAGCCCTTAGGGGCGCTGGGTCAGTGCGCTCGGCTTGGCTTCCCTCCTAGGAGCGGGTGTGGGTCCCCGAGGTCACATTCCAGGAGGCACAGCTCAGCTATCCATTTGGAAAACTCACCCGATGCTGACCTCTCCCTGGAGACCGAGGAATGGGGCACAGCTGTTTGCAGCTCTCACCAGCGAGAAAGCAGCTCCAAGTTCTGCTCCGGTGAAAGTGGCAGGTGTCACTCCCGTTTCCACTTGGTTGACTGCCACTGCACGCTGGGCAGAGGGCAGAGCAAGAAATGAGCCCAGAGAAGGCCAACAACATGCTTAGCACCACATTGAGCATGCTCGGTACTTCACCAAAAGAGGCAATACTGTCACAGTTCTTCCAGGGCCCGCTCTGTTGTGCTGATGACAGCCAGACAGGAGATGGGGGCGGGGGGATGAGAGTACAGAATAGAAAGAACCTGTTGCTGGATAGTGGGGACTGGCTCGTAGTCTGGTGGGCTACGGCCTGACTTGCAAGCCTGGTTCTGCTCCTAGATTCTCAAAATATTTTCTCAGATTTTGTTGCGTGGGGAGACCAGTGTCACAATTTGAAGATTCTTCAAAGCTAGCCATGCAAAGTTTTACATCTGCATGCCTTATTTTTTTGCTCTATGAATCATACTTCGGTTGCTCATGTTCCTAAACATCCTGAAAGTCACCTTTCAATCACAGGGAGGCTGACCCGTTGGGGGTCGCTGGGCACCTCTTAGGAGGTGCTTATGTCATCAGCTGTAGACCAGTGTGAAGGGGTGGTGCTGAGGCAGCTCTTTCTCTTCTTTCCTGAGGGGGCTTATCCTGTAGCCTTTGTTTCCTGTTGAGGCTGACAGAGCCTCAGATGCCAAGTAGAGAAGCCGCTGTCGAAATCTATACCCCCAAAACTTCCCTACGGTGGGTATGCCTGCTTATGCCAGCATCTGCTCAGATATTCAAGCTCATTTCTGTCCTCTGTAGAGTCCATGGTAGGGGTGGATGAAGAGTGGGTACTTGAGGGTATGGAAGGGACTCTATGTGTGTATTCCATGCCAGTATTTGCAGGTTTCCCTCTAGGGAGCAAGTTGTCTTCCTCCCCATTCATATGATTGTTGACATAAACTGGGCCAGTGTGCTTGGCCTCTCGGTGGTATATGGTGTGGTTATTTATTTATCGTGTGTGTGTGTGTGTGTGTGTGTGTGTAGGTGCATGCTTACATGTGTTTATGGGCATGTAGAGGCCAGAGGTTGATGCTAGTTGTCTTCCTTTAATGTCTTTTGTCCTATTTTTGAGACCAGGTCTCTCAATGAACCTGTAACCCACCCACTTGGCAGAAATAACTGGTTAGCAAGGCCTAGAGGTCCTCCCGCCTTCTCCATGACACCATGGTTACAGGTATTTACTACCATACCTGGATTTTTACATGGGTGCTTGGGGTCCCAACTCGGGTCCTCATTCCTGTATGGCAAGCATTTTACTGACTGAGCTGTCTCTCTAGCCTTAGTATGGTTTGGTGATGTTTCTCTTGGGCGACTGCTTTTAAACCAGAGCGATTTTGACCCTCAAGGGATGTTTGTTGGTATTTTTGGCTAACCCAGGGTCAGGGAGGTTACTTCAGGTGTTTGATGGGTAGAGGCTGGGGATGTATTGCATTCTATAATACACAAATATGGAACAGCCCCTTAGAACAGAGAATCATCTAACCCAAAACATAAATAGAGCCCAAGTGGAAACCCACTGTAGACGGAGAGCCCCCAGAGGCCAGCATAGTAAACATTCATCCTCCGTCTTCAGGACTTGGAAGGTATCATGTCCTCACTTGGCACAGACTGAATCAGGTCTGTGATTTTATTTGTTGAATTTATGTTGTTTAAACATAAAGATTAAATCAGCTTTCAATTAATATTGGCAATGAGTGAGCCAGCATGGTTGTCTCTTCAGCATGGTAGATAACTCTGAACTCACCGATGGCTGTCTGACAATGGTCCAGAGGCAGAAAGCAGCAGCCTTCCTGACTTCCTGGTTTGCCTTTCAGTGGAGGCTCATAGGAAGGCACTATTGTGTTAGCTAGCTTTCTTGTCCATGGAACAGAAGGCTCCGCATAAGCTACTTAAAAGGAGGAATGGTTATTTTTGCTCATGGTTTCTGAAGGTTTGGTGCACGAACATCCCCGTGTTCCCTGGCAGGGAGCAGGTGCTCCTCCTCTGACCCAGTTAGCTTTCCGTAGCTGTGATAGAGATCATGACCAAAAAAAATCCCCATGCTCCCTGGTAGGGAGCAGGTGCTCTCCCTCTGACCCAGTTAGCTTTCCGTAGCTGTGATAAAGACCATGACCAACAGCAACCTGGAGATGGAAGGTTTTACCTCATCTTACAACTCATAGGTCACACTCCATTGCTGAGGGAAGTCAGAGCCGTGGAGGAGTGTTGTTGACTGGCTTGTTATTCATGGCTCTAATTTCCTGCTTTCTTGTATAATACAGAACCACCTTCCCAGGGTGCCACTGCCCACCGTGGCCTGGGCTCTCACACATCAATCATCAATCAAGAAAATGCTCTGCATGTCTGCCCACAGGCCGATCTGATTGAGACATTTTCTCAGTTGAAGTTCCCTCTTCCCAGAATACCCTCGCTTGTGTGTCAAAATGACGGAAAGAAACATAATCGTCACACCTCCCTCTTTGTATCAGTGTGATGATTGCAGATTCCATCCTAATTCCAAGTAAGAACTCAGCTGATGTTGAAAATGAAACTCAAAGTCAGCCACTCCAACAGCTGCTTTTAAAAATCAAGTGTTCTATCTAACTCATAATCTAAAGAGCTGCTTACTAGTTTGGTACTTACATGGGGAGGAATGATGGTAAGCAAATGGTTAAAAGAATGTTTGTTTTCCTGTAATTAAACTATTATGCTTCTGCATGAGCAAAACAAACAAACAAAAAACCAACAACCATGTGTTAAAAAAACAAACAAACAAACAAACAAAAAAACCCCACTGCAATTAATAGCACACAATGGTCTTGAATCTGAGTGGAGGTGTTTCAGGCAGCGGTCCTTGACTTTGCATGAGGTGTTCTGAACCAAGGCTGTGGTCCTGCGATGTAACGTGGATGGACACTGCCAAAAATGCCTCTGGTTCATTCGACGTTCGGTTCTGAGTTGGTGTTTGGTTGTCTGAACTGAAGAAATCTTTCACCGCTACCAGGTTTTTTTGCAAACTTCACCCACAGCTTCAGAAGCTGGCTCTTAAGTAACAAGTGGTCGCTTAAATCCTGTCCTTGTAGCTACCATAGCCCTCAAGGGGGTGTAATCAATTCTGTTTTGAAGGCAAGGGCATCTATTCTGAGAGGTCAAGGAACCTGTCCAAGGCCACGTGGACACTTAATGAAGATCACTGTCTTCCAATAATACTAGGATTCTCTATGTACCTTGGAATAGTAATGAACAAAAGATCCATTTGAGAAAATATTCTCAGAAAAATCAAAGAGCTACTTCATAAGAGAAAATACAAGGATATATCTTTATAAAGAAATAAAATGTACAACATAAGCTATGAACTAAAAGACTAGTATGAGGTCGGTGAGGAGACATGCCGTGGAAATCTAGCTCTCCTGCAGGATCTCAATGGCTGTGACTGCGTTACAATTCATGCTACTGCTAAAACCTAATAATCTCTGCTGGATTGACAGGCTTCTTTTTTATTTCTTCCACGATTACTTTGCGTCAGATAGTATACGCTGAACTGTGAGCAAAGAGAAAGCCCAGCCCCACGGCTGTAAACAGTAACTATGTATTTTCTTACTTAATGATTCTTGAAGCGGAGCAGTTTCAGGGTGGTTATTTTGTGGCTCAGTGACATCTTCAAGGACCAAGGTTGCTTTGATCGTTCTTCTCTGCAGCCCTCAGCCTGTTAGTTTTGTCTTGACTGACTCCCTTGTGGTCACAAAATGGCGCTGGGGTTCTTGCTACCACAGGCATGTGTAATAGGATTTAGCAGCAGAGGAAGACCCATACTTTCCTCTATGTTTCTTTTTAGTAGATGGAAACCTTCCCCAGAAGCCCTTCAAGAGACTTCCCCTCATTCCAGATTGGCTAGATGGACCCATGCAGTTATTTCTAAGGCTGGCACTGGTGAGGAACCGGGATGCCTCTGGCACAGCAGATCCACAGAGAAAGGTGGACTGTGGAAACAAAATGCTGGTTCTTTTACAGAGCAGGGAGGGAAGAGGGATGAGGCCAGCAACTGGAAATATTGCTACATATTTAAAAAATATTGTTTATCAGAGACAATCTCAAACATGAGAGAAAGCGACAGCAGATTTCCAGGTTCTTTCCCACCAGTTTCTACAGTTATCATACTTTGGACAGTGTTTATTTGCCACTATTCTTCCTTTCATCTCCCGGAGAATTTGAAAACGTCGCAGACACACACTGACATTCAATGATCTACATATGCTGAAGACCTCCTTTACACCTGGGCCCAGATCCAAGGGAGAGGCTACTTCACGGCCTAGAGATTAGGAAGGACTAACTGGCATTAACTGCTTTGTGCTGGAGAAATGACAGCATTCTAGCCAGCTGTAGCGTGTCTTTCTCCTGTGAGATTGAGACAGGAAGACCTTAATTTGAGGCTTGCCTGTGCTGCATCACAGAACAACAGCAACAACAAAACCAAAGCAAGTGTCAGAATTTCTCAGAGGAAAAAACGGCACTCAGAGGAGAGAGCTCTCTCTGCTTTTGCTCTGGCTGCATCTGGAGTCTTTTGTAACACCGGGAAGCAGCTGTCTTAGGAAGCCTGAGTCAGGGGTGCATGCTCCTCGCTGCCACTCAGCCTCGAGTTTGTACTTTCCACTCTGGCTGATGAGGCGAATGCTTTCTAAGAGTGGGTTTGGGTTTGATGACACCTGTTTCTGCATGTTAATAGATTTCTGGGGTAAGATAGAAGCGGTGATGTCATCTGCAGGTGTGTGAGCCTGTGGCGGCGGTCTGCTATTTGGCATTTGTTTCACGAGGCATTGTAGCCACATCTGTCCTCGGCTCCGGCAGGCTGCGGGGTGAAAGCCAGAGGCAGCAAGTCACTGTGGCTGTGCTGCAGGCACGTGTACTTTCCCCAAAGCTTTGGCTGATTTCAGTTAGTTATGGAACAAAATACAAATGTTGTTTCTTTAAAATGCCACGGTGGCCGTCGGGGTGTATTGCCATGCACCCTCTTGTGCGTTTCCTGAGGCCACCTGCCTCACGACACACTTGAAAGCTTCTCTTCCTCTCCCTGAAACAGGAAGCTTGCTTTCTTATTTTCCTTGGGTTTTAAAGCACATTCCTCTTTGAAGAGAGTTCACACACTCTCTGTGGGGTTGCACCTTTGTTTATAACATTAAAAAGAATTCTCCAGTTCGCTCCACACTTCTTCTTCTTCTCTATAAAGGTCACATTGCACAGAGCTCCCTGCTCAGCATATATCAGCCTGGGCTGATTTTATCTCCGTGTGCTTTGTAAAATGTTTGTATTTGCATAGGTCGTTTAGATACAGAAACATTTTGCATTACTATATTTGAAAATTGAGAGAGAGACTTGCGATAGTCTATGCATGGTCTGGGTGGCTACTGTAGTAATCGCACCAGTCCCTTAGTGTAGGTTTGCAGAGCATGTGAGCTGAAGTGAGGTGTCCCTTGTTTGCATGGCGTGCAGTTCAGTGTGGTGTGAGAAGCTGATCTGACCCCAATACGTTTTGTTTGACGTGCACAGATGGGGTGCGAGAGGATAGTTCAGGCTATTACAAAGAAGAAAATAGACACAATCTGTTTGTCAGGACACAGTGAAAGGGAGACTTACTGGGCCTGGATCATACCAGAAGGATGGAGAAGAGGAAAACTAACCTAGCACCCAGGGAGCAGGAGGGAAGCGCAGCTGTTGTTGGCTGCTGGGGTTCTCCGAGCAATGCACACTGATGCGTGCCCTTTCCAACTTGTGGGATCGTCCCCAAGGCTAAGGGGACATAAGGTAAACCTGGCATCTAAGAGTGGCTTCTAAGATTTCTGGCCTGTGAAGCCCTGCTCTGCCTCCCCAGGCATCCCTGGGTTTCCCTTAGTGGCAGAAGCGGAGGCTGTGATTAATTGTTGAGTCTTTAGGAAGTTGGTCCCTCATCCTTCCCAAGCCACAGGGATGCTGCTCTGAGCCCAGTTCTGGTTCCCTCCCGCCTAGCCCCTCCCCTTTCAGTGTTCTAGGAGGAACTGGAAACAATATATTGATGTTACAAAGAATTTACTCCAGCTGCTTCAGAAATATTAAGCTATGCAAGATTACTAAAGGAGTACTCAAGGGTCAGTAGCATCCTGGCCAGACTTGTCTCAAAACTGTGGAAAGTTTTGTACCTCTGACATAATTAAAGTTTAGGGTGCTGGGAAAATGTTTCTGCTAATGTTTGGCAATTAATTGTCACCAATTAAAGTCCATTCCCATAACACAAAGAAGCACCCCAGGTGTGAGGATCCACAGATGTGAGCCTGTTCCACCCTGACTGGAGGTCAGAGAGTTTGAGCTTATTTTTGCTCTTTTAAAGTTGTTGACAACAGATGTGGCTACAAACAAGATATCTTGACCTAGGGTGTGGTTACTTGGTGTCCTGGACATTAAGATGGACCAGAGAGGTGGATCCATTCCACCCTGACCAAAGGTCAGAAAATTTAAGCCTATTTCTGCTCCTTTATTTTAAAATAGGAGGTTTGACATAGGGAGTGGCTGCCTACAGGATACTTGGTCTAGGATGTACCCGTTATATATCCTGCCAGAAACATCCAATGCTTTACTCAGTAAATAGTGGCTTGATGTCTCAAGTATTGAAGCAAGTGACTGCTGTGGTTGTCCTTTGTGTCACGTTAAAGCAGTCTTTTGCCTTCTTTCCCCCCTTTTAAATTGGGGTATAAAAGCATATAAAAATTAACTGTAGGTAAATTCAGTATTCAGTATCCACTGAGTTGTCCTCCTGGTACTATCCTGTGTCTCTGTGTTTCTATCATATCTCTGTTCCTCCTACCTAACATTTTTAATCCACATGCCCCCTACCCTAAAACGTACAAACCCATTATGGCTAAACCACACAAAAGTCACCCTAAAACGTGTGGTTTATGACACCCTGGTCCACAGCTGGTTATTAAACCCTTTTCTGTATCAAAGAACATGCCGAAAATGTTATAACTGAAGATCTGCATAAGCTCCAATAATTTCTATGAATGCTGGTTTCATAGGCCAAAATTGGACCTATGCTCTATTATTTTGAAAGGATTTCTTCCTTATTTTCCCTGAGTGTGAGGTGAGTTCTCACTGGGATTGGGTGGTATTTCTCTGCTATAACACTATTGGTTTCATACTTTGTCTCTGACTCACTCTCTCCCTGTGTGTGTGTGTGTGTGTGTGTGTGTGTGTGTGTGTGTATTCACATGTACATACATATGGTTGCTCCTGAAGGGCCATGCTGCAGACCTGTGTACAGGTAGACCTTGAGAAAGGTCCCTGGCAAAACCTCTGCTGCATTCGGAAGCTGAAGCATCTGTGCATTGCTTTAGTCACCTGGCCCTTTTCAGAGTGGCAGCTCGGAGCCTCACCTTGACTCACTGTTGCTGGTTTATTCTCTAGCCATCTGGAGAAGGGTGCCAATATGCACTTACTCTCTATGACGGAGCTTGGTGAAGAAGGTGCCCAAGATACTCTCTCTCTGTCCAGAGCAGTCTGAGGTTAGTTGTACCTCAGGCTCTTTACAGTCAACCTGGGGAAGGGCACCCAGGAAGTGGAAGCTGGCTTGGCTGCATCTTGAGCATTAAAGATAGCTGGTTAAAATGGCCCCCTTTATTAGTGGGTCTCTGCTCTCCCGTGAAAAAGTCCTGCTGCAATTAAGACAGAGCCCACAGTAAATCCTAAAAGGGATTCCAGTCCTAAGAAGGCATTTTGGTTTGTTTGTTCACATATGTATTTGTTTGCTTGTTTGTTTATTATTTTATGTGTATGGGTGCTTTGCCTGCAGGTATGTCTGTGTACCAAGTGCACACAGTATGCACAGAGGCCAGAAGAGGGTGTTGTCAGCCACCACATGGGTCCTGGGAATCAAACCCTGGCCTGTGCTCTTTTTTTTTTTTTAAGATTTATTTATTTATTTATTATGTATTCCGGCAGGCCAGAAGAGGGCACCAAATCTCATTACAGATGGTTGTGAGCACATGTGGTTGCTGGGAATTGAACTCAGGACCTTTGGAAGAGCAGGCAAAGCTCTTAACCACTGAGCCATCTCTCCAGCCTCTGGCCAGTGCTCTTAACTGCTGAGCCATCTCTTTGGCCCTGCATTTTCCTTTTTAAATATGGTTTTAGTTCAGTATTGATCTTTGCACGCTATTCAGTACCTCCCAAATCACACCAGGTACCAGATTCATCAGGAACTTTCAGAATAAAATATCTATTTTCCTTTTGATTGCCTATAAAATTCACCGGAAATTTGATGGCATATTAACAAAACCAAAGCAAAGTAAAACAGCTTGACCAATACAGTTTGGCAAGAATGACTTAAAAATAGATTTTCCTGAAAGACCCCCATGTTAACAAAAAAAATGTATGCATTTTTTTCCCTTTGGGGCAGAAGTTTAAGGTGCCAGTGTGCTCTCAAAGGAACAGAGGAAGAACGTCCTTCTGACTGCTTTTGTGGCTGCATTTGTTCCAAGTTTCCCACTTCTCCCTCACATACATTCTGTTTCTTGACCCGGAACGGAGACTCTCAAAATCCAACCCTGGCTACATTCATAAATGGTAAACTTTTCAGTTCACACTGAGAGGTTGATGGGAATTTCAAAACACAGTCAAAGCCCATTCTTCTGAAGACAACACAAGCGCCTTGTCTTTCTGATGTCACTAATCCAGTGTTTGCGCCGGACTGTCACTACGTCATGTCTGAGCAACTTGGGAGGATTTCCGGTGAGTGGGGCTGAGCACATCTCACTCTCTGAGTCGTTCACCCATGGTGTTTATTCAGCAGGATTTCCTCACCAGTCTTCACCGTGGCATGCATTGCTTTTTTGTCACAGTGTCTGAAGCATCCCGTGTGACTCCCACAGAGACGATCTTGTCATGAGACTCAGGGAGCTCTTGTGAATTTTGTGATGACAGATGACCAAGGCATAAGAGTACCTCCATGGGCTTTGTGGGAAGGATTTGTGCTCTCGAGATCTCAGTCTCCCAGATCTGCAATGGGACCTTTCAGCGTGGGGAGGACATTGAGTGTCAGAACACATCTGTCCCTGTCATAGTCCTTCCTGGTCCCCACAAACTCACATAATCCAGAGGTCTCAGCCCCTTGTTTTCCACCTGTACTCGGCTTTCCTCCATCATAGAACTCAGGGGTACCCAGTGGGTAAAGACAGAAGGAGGAAGGAAGATTCATTGGGTTTGATGCTCTTCTGCAGAGGAAACTTCCTTCTTTGTCATGTCTAGCAGTCAAAGATATGACCCTTTCTGTCCCTGCCCTCTCCAAGATGTGGCATCAAACATACAGAGGCTCTAACTGGCTGTGTAGGGAACTTTCTGAGACACTGCTTGATAGCCAGAACTCGGGTTCTGTAAGTGGCTGGTCTTCTCTCCATCTTAGACAAGCTGCCCTTGATTTTTCCACAGGTCTGACATTGCTAGTGTGAGGCCAGCCTTCTGTTGGAGTCCACATGTTCATTTCCTAGATGTTTCTAGAATGATCTATAGGTTATGTCTTTATTTATAGTTGGTGTAATAACTAAACACTGTTCCAGAGGGTTGTTGTTTTTCAACCACTCATGGTGGAAATGTGTAGAAAATAACCCTTTAAAGTAGCTACAAGGTTGGCACATCTCATCAACATGCAGAATTTCCTTTTCCTGTAGGCTTGTACGTCATTTGGGCCACCAAAGAGGGCAGACATGATTGAGGACCCTCTGTTTTTGGAAGGTCATCCCTGTAGCATCCCCTGCTGATGCTACAGGGAGTTCTGATAAGACACTGAGATATGATTCAGGGTGGGTGAACTCTGACATAAAAGCAAAACTGCTGAGTTTGCAGACCGCCCTATTGTGAGGGTGGATGTCTGCTTCCTTTGACACAGTTTGAACAGGACCTGTCCACACTGCACACGCAGGGCACTGGCCTTCAGTTCATCTGCTTTCTTCCATCTGGCTTGTTCTCAGCTTTCCATGAATAACAGTCAATACCCCAGTTCTGGACCCAGGCTTGTGCTCGCTTCCCAGGACAGGCCTTTGACACACAGCCACTGAACACTATCCATTCAGCTGAGGCGGTTTCTCTTTTCCAGCTCAGAGACTTAATTCACTCAATTTAGAAGGATTTCTGATTTGGTAGGAAATTCAACTTTTCTTTTTAGATGGTGTCTGAGTTTACTTTTTCCTCGCATAGCACAGACCCTGCTGGAAACAGGGCCTCTGTTCGCCTCTCCTCACAGCCACACACAATTTAGAGAGACACATATCTGAATCATTTGAGTAAATAAATATCTTAATTCCCAAAACATGTTACTTGCTGATAAGTATTTAATATTCTTGTAATGATTATGTGCATCTGTTTTCTCTCTTTTATTGTCTGGGCGTTTAAGGTCGGTACAGTGATAGGCACTTAGTTCCTTTCAGAAAAGCTCACCCACCCTCAGACTCCACTGCTGGATATGGGCTGGGGGTGGGCGTCCATGTCACCACAAAACCATCCTGGTGTAGGAATATGGGGGATGGGATGGCATGAGTTGAGGGTCAAGTTCTAGCACCTGACACAAGTGATATGTGTATGTGTGTGCATGTGTGTGTATGTGTGCACATGTGCGTGTTTACGTGTGTGTATGTGTTGTTCCCTTTGTTGTTTGTTTGAGACTCTTGCTCTGTAGCCAAGGCTGACTGAGAATTCACTTGCAGCCCAGGCTGTCCATGAACTCATGGCAGTCCATCTGCCACAGCTTCCCAAAAGCTGAGATGAAGCACGAGGCACCATGCCCTGGTAAGCAGATGATTTAGCTGTACTGAAATTCAGTTTCTTCTGGAAATGTAACTTTACTGACTGTGGTGGTTTGAATGGGAATGGCCCACATGGGGCTGGCTCATAAGTTTGAATGCTTGGTCCCCAGTTGGTAGAAGTATTTGGGAAGGATTAGGAGGTGTGGCCTTGTTGGAGAAGGTATGCACTGTGGGCAGGCTTTGAGGTTTCCCAAACCATTCCCAGTTAGCTCTCTGCCTGTGCTTATGGATCAACATGTAAGCTCTCAGCTACTGTCTCAGCACCATGCCTGCCTGCTGCCGTATTCCCTATCATTATGGTACAGACACTAGTTCTCTGGAACTGTGAATCCCAAAGTAAATGCTTCCTTTTATAAGTTGCCTTGGTAATGGTGTCTCATCACAGCAGTAGAAAAATAGCTAAAACACTAATACAGCTATCTGTCAAAGGATCACTTTGTGGATTAATTTCTGTAACTCATATGAATACACTTAGCAGAGTGGTCGCGTGGGCAGTTGGGACCCTTGTTCCGTAAGTCTTCACTTCCTTTATCCAAAATACACACACACAGCCACCCTACAAGAGCCAAACTCTTCCCACTCTCTCCTTTCCTAGTTCTTCTCCCAAATGTCAGTGGACTACAGAGTTGTGGGGCCAAGAGTCTCATGGTGACCCTAGTAAAAGTCCCCCAAGGTACTTGCCTGTGTTTGTCCTGATTGTAGTGGCAGAAGTTGTTGGCAAGGACTGTAACTTTTAGGAGAGCCATAGGCCTCCTAATTCCCAGTTTCTGGCTTGGTGACTCTCTCAAATCTTAGCTATGTCAACAGGACAGGAAAGCAGTGATCTCATTTGAACTTAAGTTCCTTTTGTGGTTTGCTTATGGGAAATAAATTACATATTCAAATTGTAATGGAACTTGGAGGAAGTTTTTAGTATCTGGGGGGAAACCGTGACAGAAGGTGCCATTTAAAACGTATGAATAATGTACAAGCAAAAGGAATTCAAAGTTACAGGAGCAAACCTGTCTATTGGAGAGAATTGCCATGGGAACCAAAGATGCCAGCCCCGTCGCCTTCTTTCAACAAATGAACTTAATGCTGCAGCTAAATTTAGAATGCCTTCCGCATTGGAGTGCTCCTGAACTGGGTTTTGTCTTCTATTTCAGAAGCCTTCTATTTTGTCATCAAAATGAACATCTGGGGACATTTTAATTGCTGTTTTGCATTGCACTCTATAGAATCTTCTGGTACCCCATGCATTTACCAGCCGACTGCACACACTGCCTCATGGATGTCTGCACATCCAGGATGAGATGCTGCCAGTGCTGCTGGTAGCTTCTGACTGTGGGGAACTGGAAGGTCAAGTGCTCACAATGAAGTAAAATTCACAGCCTCAACTGTTTCTTAAACTCAGTTTTATTGAGATATAATGCACATACATGAAATGTGCCTATTTAGCATATATAGTGGTTGGTATGTCCACCAAGTTGTGCAAGCAACTTTTGTCAATTCTCTGCCCATTAGTCATTGCTTCCACCTCCCCCACCTTTGACTTAGGCAAGAATTAATCTTCCTCTCTGTATAGGTTAACCTGTTTTGTTCTCACTCTGATAAAAGTCACCTAAGTGGTCTTTTGACTGGTGTTATTCACCTAGCACACGGCTTTCCAGACATGGTGCAGCATGTACGGGTTGCACCTTAACTTCCTTTTCATGCTCCTGTGCAAGGATAGACCACATTTGATTGACCCATTTCATCAGTTGGTGGTCACCGGGTTGCTGCTGCTTTGCAGCTCCAGCTGGTTTTCGTGTTCTTAGCAACAAGCATGGACACGCTTTTCCCTCGGGTGTGCTTCTGTTCATCCTTATAACAAAGTTGCTAGGTTGCATGGTAAGTGTATATTTACATGTTGAATTACTACCAAGTCGTTTTTCAATGTGACTGCATCATTGTGTTTTGTCACCATCAGTTTGTGAAGGTTCCACTTTCCCCATATCCCCGCCTCATTGCCACCTAGACGTATCTGAGTAGGGTTTTGATTTCCAAATTTCTCTGTGACCGATTGTAGTGCACATTTCTCATGCACATATTGGCCATTCATGTGTCTCTTTTTAAGACTAGGTCCTTAAACAATTGACTCTGAACTCTGGGCTACTGAGTCTTTCATTAGTGAGCTGCCAGGATCCTGTTTGAGTCTGCACACCACTCCCTTTTCAGAAATATGTGTTGTGAAACATAGAATTATTCCTGTTGATGAGTCCGGGTTTTTTTTTTTTCTTCTTTTGGCGCCATATCTAAGAGACTGCTGCTTCTTCCCAAGGCCCCAGATGCTTTACTGTCCGTTATCTCCTGTGAAATATTTTAGCATCTGGGTTTAGGCAAGTGGTTGATCCATTTTGAGTTAACTTTCATTGATGGCGTGAGAAAAGTATCAGCTCCATTCTCTTGCATATGGATATTCACCAGGAACCCATGAATGGTCTCAGACAACTGAATAGTCACATGGAGATGAATGAAGCTAGACCTGTATCTCTCACTCCGGACCAAAGACCTTTAATATCCGAACTGGAACCACTGGAAGGTGGTGTGAGGAAGACATCACAGTATAAGTACATCTGTCCCCGAGCTTTGTTACCTAATACTTTTGTTACTGGATTGTTTTGGGGCCTTTTTGAATGTTCAGTTATAGCATGACTAATAAAAACCCAGAGATAGATATTGGGGTTCAACCTGAAGATCAGAAAAGCAAAGCAGCCAACCACTAGAGAGATCTTATCTCTGTCAAGGCTCAGACAAACAAAGGGGCGATCCTGTAATGCTCTCAGACTCTACACTCAAGTGAGTTCCTGTCTCTTCTGCTTTATAGTCCCCTCTCTGCCCAGCCGTATCACTGTCTCCACCTCCCTAGTGCTGGGATGCTGGAATTAAAGGTGTGTACCACCTCCACCTGGATCTGTTTCTGGATCCATCTTGTGTAGCCCAGGGTAGCCTTGAACTCACAGAGATTCATCTGCCTCTGTCTCCTGAGTCCTGGTATTAAAGGTCTGTGTCATCACTCCCTGGCCTGCTTCGCCCTCTGATCTTCAGGCAAGCTTTATTTATTAAAACAAAAATAATATACTACCATATTCCCCCTTTTGGTCTAAAATAAAAAAGGCTATAATTAATATAAGGAAAACTATATATAATAAGTAAAATAACTATATAAAATATATACAGGCAATAAATACATCAGCAATGTCTAGTTCATTTGCATTTGACAAATTCAGAGAAAATACTCAAAACACAAATAATATACCACTCTACTCAGTAGTTCATAGATGTAAAGATGACTTTTGGTGGGGCTAGAGAGATGAGTAAGCAGTTAAGGCTGTTTACTACTCTTGCGAGGACATGAGTTTAGTTCCTAGCACCCATTTCAAAAAGGCCTGTAACTCCAGCTCCAGGGGATCCAGCACCCCCTTCTGTCCTTCAAGGGCACTGCACTCTCATGTACATACATGGGCACACAAACATTTATAAGTCTTTTAAAAATGAGTGACTTCTGGAATCTCATATCTACTCAGCTGATCTGTGTCACACCTTCTCATGATCACTGTAACCTTGTAACAAGTGTCTGGATTGGGAAATGTGAGCTTTCAAGACCATTTTTCTTTTAATAAATTGGCTGGGCTCTTCTGTGTGAATGTTAGGAACTTTTTGCTCAGTTTGGCAAACGTGGTGGCTTAGACACAAGATACCTTTTACATGTCTTCTCCCGGTTGTGGATGTTAGCTTTGAATCACAGAATTGAAGCAATAATATATGCAAACAAGTGAAGAGAAGAAATAAGCCCAAGTAAATCCTCCATCTCTGATATGGGTTACTCTCCTTGGTCTTGTCTGTTGATAATGCTTCCCCGGTGAGTTTCCATCTGACCGGTTGACTCATTCTGTTAGTTCTTTTTCAGTCTTTCATTTCCCTTTAGTGCTGGCATGTCTTACCCAATACTGCTGACTTTTCTACCCACTGCATTAGCATTCTTGACTGGTCCTGATTTTTCTGACTCATTCAGCTGCTCATTTGAGCCCTTTATCTGGTCACCAGTCTTATTGGAAATGGGACATTGAACTCTTCCTGGCGTTCCAGCCATCTCACTGCGTCTGGCTTCCAGGATAGAATTGTGAGGTCCTGCATATATTATAGTACCTTGCTTTATAGTATTTCTGTGTTGCTTTGTGGTGTTTCGTGTATCTACTGGGGCAGATATAATTCTGGTTTTTATTGTTCCCTTTCTTTAGTCTTTTTGTTTGTCTGTCCTGTCTTATTTGCTTAGGTTTTGCTCCCCAGTATTATTTAAGGGGAAATCTGACTGCTGTAATAGAAATAGTGGTTTGATAGCAATTGTGGGTTGTGGGTTCCTCTTCAGCCATGCCTACTTCCACTCTAGAGCCAAGACGCCAGAGGCTTGACCCCCAAGCTTACTCTTCCACCTGTCCCCCAAAATGAACCCACCCTCTTGCTCCAAATGTCATTTCAAAAGTGTGAACCACATTCCAAGTGTCCTTTCTCATAAGAAAAATCAGCAATAGCTTCATTTTGGGGGGTTATTACTGCAAACAAATTTTTAACTTGAAATCTTTATCCTGAACAGGTTTTTTTGCTTTTGTTTTTGCTTTTCACTGAATTTTTAGTGAAAAATTAACACATCTATGAAGTTTAAAATTGAATTCTGGGTTTTTTGCAGACTTTAAAATGCTATTGAATATTTCATAATAAATTAAGCATCAGTTTTTAAAAAATGTTTTTTTTTTCTTTTTGGTATATGTACATTGTAAATAGTGATTGGTTTCATAAAGACAATTTCTTCAGGTGTATCTTAACTTTGACCATATTCTCACCATGTGCCTTTCCCTTTCACCCAGTTCCTCCTTTCCACAGTTTTCTCCAGGCTCCTTTGTGCTTTCACTCACACACACACACACACACACACACACACACACACACGCTGATCCACAAGTGAGCGGACACATGTGATATGGAAGTCCGGCATATTTCAACTAACATGATAACCTCTAATTGTCTTCATCCTCTAGTGAGTGGCACGCTCTCATTCTTCACGGCTGAGTAGAACCCTGCTGTGGGTATGTACCTCATTTTCACAGGGCTTCCATGATTGAGCCACCGTGCTGCAGTAAGCATGGATTTGCAGGCCTCTGTGATATGCTGATCTACGGTACGTTAGGTTTATCCCAGGACTGGTGCTGCTGGGACACATGATAGTTCCAGTCTTGCTGTTTTAAGGAACCATGACACTTATTTCCGTAGTGGCTGTACACATTCTTACCAGCAGTGCACAGGTGTTCCCTTTACCCCGAATCCTTGCCGGTATTTATTGTTGTTCGCGCACGCAGTGTGTGTGTATGCGTGTGTGTCCCCCAGATTATCTGTATGTGCATCACAGGCAGGCAGTGCCCATGGAAACCAGAAGAGGACGTTGAATCCCCTGGAACTGGAGTTGCAGGTGACCGTGAGCTGCCTGATGGGGAGCAGAACCTGGCTCCTCTGCAAGAGCAGCAAGTACTCTCCGCCATCTCTCCAGCCCTAGCTGGTCATTGTCTTAGTGACTCATTTTGACTGAGAAAAGATGGAATCTCAATGTAGTTTTAATTTGCATCTCCTCAATGACTAAGGATGTTGAACATATTTTCACGGTTTGCCATTTGGGCTTCACCTGTTGAGAACTGTCTTTTATTTCACTAACCCATATACTTATTTGGCTATCTGCTTTTTCCATATTTAATTTTCTGAGTTTCTTGTAATCTGGATATTACCCCATGTAATATTACACGTGTCAGATGTGTAGCTGACAGTTTTTCTCCATTGCATAAGCTGTGTCTTGGATCAGATGGCTATTTCCCTTTTTTTTGTGCAGAAACTTCTGAAATGAATGTGATATGGCTTGTCAGTTCTTGGTCTTGTTTCCTGAGCTGTAGGAGTAGTTTTTATTATTTTTAAAAAGTATTTTAATTCTTTTATGTGTATAGGTATTTTGCCTACAGATGTGTGTCTGGGTCTACATGCATGCCATGCCTGTGAAGGCCAGAAGAGGGCACTAGAACCTTTGGAACTAGAGTTACAGACTTTATCCACCCTGTGGGTGCTGGGAACTGAATTCCAGTTCTCTGGAAGAACAGCCAGTGCTCTTAACCGCTGAGCCATCTCTCCAGTCCCTCATCCCTATACCGTGAAGGATTTTGTCTGTGTTGGTCTCTGACAGTTTCAGAACTTGAGATCTTTTGCTGAGGTCTCTGACCCACTTAGAGTTGACCTGGATGGTCTGTGCACTGGATGAGAGGGGGACAAGGTCTTACTCTTCTCTCTGCTGACATCCCATTGACCCGGCATCCTTTGTTTAAGGCTTTCTTTTCTCTGAAGCACAGTTTTGGCTTCTTTGTCAAAATTATTTTTGACTATATTGTGAGTCTAGTTATGTCTATTCTATTCTAATGATCTATGCACTACCATGCTGGTTTTGTTACTATGACTCTGTAGTATAATTTGGAAACAGGTGTTTTAACAGGTAGGGTTTGGTACTGCCAGCATTGTTCTTTTTTGTTCAAGATTATGTTTTCTGTGAATATCTTTAATTGTGAATGAGAAGTTTGCTGGGTTTTATTCTCAGCATGCTCCTGCTTTGTACAAAGGAAAAATTTTGATTTCTATATGTTGGTTCTGTATCTTTTTTCTGCACTGGACCTTGGACATTGGCTTGATTTTTTTAATTATAATATTTTTTCAATTCAAACATTTTCAATGTTCAAGTGGGGCTAGGTGAGAATAGGGTTGAAGGTTTGTTTCTCCTCTCTAGGGGAAGGTATCTCAGTGGTTAAACCTTAAGTTCACATTCCCAGTGTACCAAGAGTAGAATACTAACTTCAGAAGCAACCGCAACTGATAGATGGACCTACTATGAGAGAAAAGCCATAGCTAATTAAAAATCACAGCCCGCTCCAATTGCTTTGTTGGTGTAAAGGAGTGAAGGTTGTGTGCTATGTTACTAGTTACTGAAGTTAAGAACGCAAACAGACTAACAGTGTGAGAGCTTCGGAAAAAATAGAAAAAGATGAAGTAAATAAGGCAGTGTAATAGGGAAGGGAGGGGACAAGGTAGTGGCAGTTAAAGGAATGATGGCAAGAGAAATATATAAAGAATTGGAATAATATGACCTAAAACAACCCCGATCCTTGGGAAGCCGTGGCTGGGAGACTCCAGTCCCAGGCCATCCTTCCTTTGGAAAGCAGGTCAGAGCACTCCACAGAATTAAAATTAGATCTCTCTTCTGTGCCAGTGCAGTTGCTGAAGAAGGGCCCAGTGGCAGGGCAGACTGTCCCTGTGAGGTCACTTGCAGGGGTGCCCATGTACAGAGTGTCTCCACGTTGTCACTCACATGCACACAGGTGCAGACAGTCTGTATGCAGTCCCTCCCATGTGTCCAGGTGCAGTTACTTCTTGGTGTACAGGTGCAGACTGCCGTTGTGTGGTGTCATGCCTCGGCGCAGGTGCAGTCCCTGTGCCATCCCTTGCCTGAGTGCAGGTGCCGGTTATGTCTCTGTGCCATCTTGCTCTTCCTTCTCTGGCTATTTGGGCTGGCGTCCTCCAAAGAGAACAGAGCCTTAGTGGCATTAAGTGGCTTAGTGGCTTCCATGTGTTGATATGTGAGTGTGTTTACCCCATAAGCAAAGGAGGTGGCTTGTGGGTTATGTAGTGGGCACTATAACAGGGCCTTTCAATCTCCAGGCACCAGAAAGAGCTATTGGCAAGCTTCCCACTGGCATGTGCCCTAGTGCCTTTAAACAGTTGTCGCTCATCCCTCTTTTGGGGAACTGGAATCCAGTCTAAGACTGCACCCTGTGGGACATGGCACTGCTTTGACTGCAGGTTTCCTTTAGCTAGAGGTGATGTGTGCACCAGCAACGCCCTTCTTCCCTGAGTCCCAGAGAGGGTTGTTTACAGAGGGATCTTACCTAACTTACAGAGTTGCCTAACTACTGACCTAGTCGGGGGAATTTCCAAGTGGCTTCTTGTAGCTGCTCCGGTGAAATGTTAGAGAGAGGATTTTCCTGGCCCCTCTATGGTATGCAGACCCCAAGATTCCTGTCTGGTTGGACTGCAGAGCTAGCTGATCATGAGGCCAGCGTTGGTTGTGCTTTTAAATTCTCTGATTTGTTTTGCTGTTTTCTGTTGGATTCTGCTTCTGCTAGCTACCATGCAGCAACACCCTCCTTCCTGTGTAAATTCTCTGCTTTGATGAAGTTGCAGGTTTTCTGAGACTCCATTTTTAGCAAAGCCCCTGTCCTCCACTGTTGCTCTCTGCAGCTTTAAGAGTGGAGCTTGGGAAAGGCTGCCAGAGGGATGCTGGGCTCTTTCTCCTATTCTGACTAATTATCTTCTTTCCTTCCTTCCTTCCTTCCTTCCTTCCTTCCTTCCTTCCTTCCTTCCTCCCTCCCTCCCTCCCTCCCTC